>DF357352.1:113753-135279 GCA_000787875.1 Solanum virginianum | reverse complement strand
TCCGATAACAAAAAATAAGAGAATAATTTTTTGTTGTTGTAGTAAAAAGCAACATGAGATATTTCAATTTACCCACAATAAGCATATTAAGATATATAAGATAGATAAAACAATTGAATACTTATTTGAATTGGTAAATGAATTCATTTTTTTTTCAATTTAATATATATTCAATGAAAAAGTAAATACAATCCAAAAAGATAACGATTATCCCATCTTTACCCACAGTAATTAGGCTAGAAAGCGGGTTGAAATGGACATAAAAATTAAGGTAAATTGGGAATTATTTTAATATGAATTAAGATAATCTATTCTAAATTATCTTAAACCCAATTCATAAAATTATAAACAGATTGAATGGATCCCTAATATCTAGACTTCATTTGACATCCCTCTCCACAACAGATGGAACAATCCCCAAAACAAGAATTTATATATATCAAGCATGTTTATGATGCATCAACTATAACGGATCTCTATTTTTTAAATCTACTCTCTCCTGTTACAAATTTATAATGATAATATTCATATCGTACAACGTTGTAGCATACACTCCTTCATATGGGGTAGAGAGTCACAATTGTGAAGTGACATCTTTCCTTCTGACCAATATTCTTCTTTTACTTTACAAAGAAGACAAAAGGCTCTTTTGCAAAATTAAGATACTGAGAAATTATCCTACATCAAGTGTATAGTTTTTGTATATTGGGTGTGTAAACACTTCTGCATAATATATTTTTCTTCTCTTATTTTTTTTGATATATATTATTATGTATTTAATGTACAAGCTTATACAAAGTTATACATCATTGTACATGTACAATAACAACAACATATATAATGATATTCTACAAGTAGGGCCTGGAGAGCTTATCATACCCCACTGAGATAGAGAGATTGTTTTTGAAAGTCCCTTGGATCAAATGTATCAGCCCCAAATAAAAGAAGAAAAATAATAAACATAGAATAGCGGCTGAAATGAAGAGCAAAGTCAATTCAACAGAAAAAGTAACTAGATAATTGAAGAGAAATAACAACACAACTATAATAGCATTACTAATCCTATGACAAACCTTAAACCATCACAAGGTAAGACAACATCCTACCCCTACTAGCCTTCTACCTTAATACACGACATCCACTCCTTTCTATCAAGGTCATGTCCTCGGTGATATGAAATTGCATCATGTCCCGTCTAATCACCTTTCCCAAAACTTTTTTTGCTCTCCCTTAACCTCTCCACGTAACCCTTAAATTCAATCTCTTACACCTCCTAGTTAGGACACTGACACAGCTCCCCCGCTCATGCCTAAAAATCTCAATCTCGCTTCTCTCATCTTGTTTGTCACAGAAGCCACTCCCACCTTCTTCTGAATAACCTCATTCCTAACCTTGTCACTCCTAGTATGTTCACACATTCATCTTAACATCCCCATCTTTGCAACATGCATCTTCTGAACATATGAGTTTTTAACTGGCCAAAACTCTACCACATATAACAATGATGATCTAACCATTATTCTGTAGTACTTATATTTAAGTTTAAGTAGTACCTTCTTATCATACAATACTCTAGAGACAAGTCTCTATTTCATCCATACTACTCCAATATGATGCATGACATCATCATCGATGATCTCACTATTTTGGATGATAGACTTAAGGTATTTAAAGCATTCTCTTTTAAGAATAGATTGAGTGACAAGCTTCACTTCCATGCTCGCTTCATCCATTGTAATACAGAATTTACACTCTAAGTATTTTGTTTTGATCATGCTCAATTTGAACCCTTTGGACTATAGAGTTAGTCTCCAAACCATCAACCAATTATTAACTCTATTATGTGTTTCATCAATTAATACTATGTCATTCGCAAGTAGCATACACCATGGAACCTTTTCTTGAGGAGGCCATGTCAGCTCATCCATCACCAAGGTAAAAAGAAAATAAATCAACATAAATCCTTGATGTAGTCTCATCTCAATAGAAAAATGCTCCAGTCTTCTCCTACCATCCTAATTCGAGTCTTGACTTCATCATACATGTCCTTTATATACCATCTGGACACCTTTATCCTCCAAACACCTCTAAAGGGCATCCCTCACAACTTTGTCATAGGCCTTCTTAAGATCAATGAATACCATATGAAGGTCCATTTTTCTTTTCCTATATTTCCCCGTTAGTCTCCACACAAGATGGATTGACTTAGTAGACGATTGTTCTAGCATAAATTAAAACTGATTATCTGAAACGGACACTCCTCTTTACTACTTTCTCCAATACCTTTATAGCGTGGCTTAGCAATTTGATAGCCCTATAATTGTTGTAGTTTTGAATACCACCTTTTTTTTATACAATAAAACCATTGTACTGCACCTCCATTCATTGACATCTTAACTGTCTTCAAAATAACATTAAACAACCTAGTCAGCCACTCTATACCTGTACTGTTAGTATCCTTCCAAAATTTCACTAATATCACATCAATTCAGTCAATCTCCTTTTGCTCATCCTACTAATAACATTTCTAACCTCCTCAACTTTAACACGCCTACAAAATAAATTTTTTTGAAGACTATCAGAGTGTGTCAAATCACCTAGCACAATGTGTCTGTCCTTTTTATCATTTAGGAACTTGTGGGAGTATGCTTGCCACGTTTGCTTAATGACAGTCTCATCTACTAACACCTTGCCTTTCTCATCCTTAATACACTTCATTTGATCTAGTTTGTGAGCTTTTCTATATCTCTTTTACGATCCTATACAATCTCTTATCCCTGTCTTTTTCCCTGCCTTGACATATAAGCATTCAGAAGCTGTCATCTCATCACTCATGATTGCTAACTTCACTTTTGCCTTTACTGTCTTATACATATCCTTATTCTTTCTTCTCATCCTCATTCACATTCAAACAATCCAACCACTTTGTATAAGCAACCTTCTTAGCTTTCACTTTTTTCCATTCTACCATCAATCTCCTTTATGACCACTAAAGATCCCTACCGATACCCCTAATACTTTGGTAGCTATTTTTTATATACAACCAACAGACATGCCCACATGTTGTTCACATACACTCCCATGTGAAGTTAAAAAAATTCTTTTTGTGTGTTTTCTTACTTTTTCTCAAATAATATGTAATGACCCTAAATGTCACGACCCAAGCCTAGGGTCTAGACGTGACACGGCGAACGGGGAATCTGAAGGAACCCTAAATAAGCCTCTTAGCATATCATTCACACATCCTTGATCGCAGAAGCAAAATAAACAACAAGTGACATTAATAAGAAGGGAAACGGGACTAAGGGAAGTCTTTCATAATGGTATAGCATAAGAAAAGGAGAGCTCATATACATAGCACACCATATTATTTAACAACACCTCTACATAGAATGGAGAGGGGGCCAAGACACTTCTCAGGCTCACCCTCAAGTAATAAGTATCCAAAAAGTAGTACAAGTCTCAATAAAGCATGAAAGGAAAACAGATAATGTCCTCGAAGTTGAGGACTCACCTAAAGCTTTCTTCAAATGAACCGAACTAGCCACGTGGAGGAGGATGATCAATAGGAGCTCCGGTCCCTACATCGTGGACTCACCAAAACCTAACTTCCATGATCCGACCAGCCACGTGGAGGAGGAGGATCAATAGGAGCTCTGGTTTCTACATGGGGACATCATGTAGGCATAGAGTATGCGTTAGTACTTGGAATGTACTAAGTATGTATGGTGCAATGCAACAAAGACATAATCCATAATTAATAAGATGCATAATCATATTCAGATGATATAAGCTCAATATGACATGAATGTTCAATACCTTTGTCAAAACATGCATGAGAGACATAAGCCATAATAATCAAGATGCATAATCATAATCAATGGATATAAATTCAATATGACATGTGTGATCAATACTTGTATTAAAACATGTATGTAAACATTCAACTTGCATAATATAGCATATATATATGGGAGGAGACCTAAATCGACATATAAGACCAAATGAATTACTACTTGGAATCTCAATATATGACACCCCACTTGAGAAGGTGTGGTCTACTTGCCAAGGTAAACCATGACCCCACTTTGTAGGTAACTTGACATAGATGGATCTACTAGTAAGCCCTTTTAGGGAAATAATATAATCTTATGGTGACACATAGTTTAGAGACTAAAACATTATATAAGGACCCTTTGAGTTGAGCACCCATCTTAAGCCTCAATCAGTGCTAAGTCTAATCCCACAGAATACTTGAAATAATCATAGATTTAGTCATAACATGAATGACTTGATAACAGCCATGAGTAGCTCATTCATATACTTGAACCCTACATGGGCATATACCTTATACTAGATGGTAGAAAACATTACACGAGCTTGACTCCTCCTAGTAAGTATAACATTTCACATGAGGGTAGAAACTTGTAACATGCTTGACCCCTACTAGTGAGCTTATCTAGAACATGACGGTAAAATGGTAATCATGCTTGACCCTCAAATAGGTATAATTACTCACAAGAGGGTAAAACCATGCAACTTATAATGTAACAACCATAAGGGAGTAACATCATCCATTTTAAAGTCATGCAATCAACCCACTAACATTGTAGTAAAACCCTTAATTTGGGTATCACGAAATCTATCTCAAAAGTTCACAATGCTTCATAGTTCTCATAGCTCATATCATGCATAGTTTTAATAGACATAAATCAACTCATGAAGTAAGCTTAAAAATGGTTATTCATGCATAATCACTCAATGCTTGATAAAAACCAATATAATTCAGATTTATAATGCATAATAAGAGATGCCCATGAAGAATGCAACTTGAAATCATGAAATTCTCATCAAAAGAGAGGTTTGGGCTCCATGGGTGAAAGGATCCATGGTGAAGAATCACATACCTCAAACTTGGAATTTTTGAAGCAAAAGCTGAGGAAGACTTGAGATTTAACTTAGGTTCTTGGAATCCAAAGCTTGTTCTTGATATTATTGAGATTGAATGGAAGGTTTGATAGTGTATTTGGAGGATTTTGAGAGTGTTTCTTGAGAGTTTGAAGGTAAGAAATGGTGCTAAGTATAGAGATATTCACATTTAAATGGGTATTGGGTTATTACCCAAATGCCCTTGGATGGAACACATTTCTCTTTGATCACGCTCAAGATACACCTCTCTTTTAAAGTCAAAGCGATCATTAAAGTAATAAACCTAACCAAGATTAGGGTCGAATCTCACAGGAAATATGGGACTTTATAAATTGGTTCGCTAATAAACAATTCAAATATTAACTAACTCGATTCCCAAAAAGGGAGGGGGGAGGGTTGCAATGATTGATAAGAAATTAAACTAAACTAACTAAAATGCAAGACAAGTAATAATGGAGAGCAACTTGGGTATTGTGTTCCCCATGATTCACTAACTCAACATCCCCATATATGACAATTCCTAACTAGAATATCGCATGTAGGATGGTAATTTAAGTTCTTCCAACCCTTTGGTCTAAGGCGAAGGTCAAATTTCACTATAGGACTTGGCCCATTTCCATAGTGTGCACTAACCATTATCCATAGTCCCAATCAACCTCCCTAGGTCTAGTTTGGTTGATTAGACGAGAACACATCATCAAATCCTGTTAATCAAACTCTTTTCCTATTCAATACCACCTGATCGGGAAGCTAACACTAGGCGAGTTCTAATGTTTGGGCACCACTAGAAAACATTCAAAACAAAGAGATTTGATTAATACATGCAAATACCCATTCTAAGAATTGCAAATAATCTGGGTTTTCTAAGTAAGATTCTCATGATTCCCACAACCCCAAGTTGTGGGTTTAGCTACTCATATTTTGGGTAAATAAAGAAACTATGAATAGAGAAGACATGGTTTATCACTTACCCAAAAGGATTGAAGAACAAGAAACCCAATTTTTTTATTGAGAATCACAAGATTGAAAGATGACTTCAATCCATAAGTGAATCTCTTCTCCAAAATTTTAGTCTCCAAAAATAAAATCCTAACCCAATTTTTTTATTGAGAATCACAAGATTGAAAGATGACTTCAATCCATAAGTGAATCTCTTCTCCAAAATTTTAGTCTCCAAAAATAAAATCCTAAAAATGCTCTAATTTATTGCTCTCTACTCTATCCTCTACTGTAATCTATGAAAAACTTTGAAAACTACGATTAATGACCTAATATTTACTATTTGTAGTGTTTGCAAACAAGTCACTAAAATAATTAAAAAAATTGGTCGGTGCACCCTACGACTTGCAGTTACAACTCGTAGCTAGGGTCAAGAGTCATAATTGGGGTTTTGTGTTCAACTCTTGGATCTTAGACTTCACTGATATGAAATATCTTCATGAGTTATAGTCTGATCTACGACTCGTATTGTCCTCTCGTAGTCCATATCTGCAGCACTTGGTCCAATACTAGAGAACACTAGAAATTTCTACGAAACCTTCAAATACGACTCATAGAATGATCTATGACTCGTAACAAGGTTTCGTATGGCTGAACTTTAGTTTTTGCTTCAACACTGAAAATCTTCATGAGACCACCTCTACGACTTGTATGTTGAGCTACGACTCGTAAAGGGTCTCATATGTCTTCAAAAACTAGCAAAACCTGTAACTTTTCCCAAAATGGTACCAACCTGCTTTTCTTGTAAAAACAAACACAAAAACACATAAAAATTATAAATATCGCATTGAGAAACACAAAATCTCAACTTTTAGGCATCAAATGTGCTGTATTTTGACAACACATCAACACCCTCAACTTAAAATTGTTGCTTGTCCTCAAGTGACGACTCAATCTAACTAGATAACACAACAACACACAAAACAAAACTTCATGGCATATATCTTGTACAATTCAGGCTTAGGTACCCAAACCAACTTTTCAAAGCAAGATTAGATAACTATTTTGGCAAACCAAGACATAATGATGCATCTGACAACACAACTATGACAAACAAGGGAATATCCATAATCCACAATCACTGAACAAGTCAAGTGCTAACAATGCAATATAGATGCCCTCACAGAAAGAAGTCCCAAGTAACACACTCAATGATGATTTCAAGATTAACACTGGGATTGTGCAAACATACTCACACTTACAAAGATACTCATGAACATTGACTAATACCATAGGCTTACCCTTATGCTCATGACTCAGATTTTCAACTAGCAGGACTATGATCACTCTAGGACTTTCTAGGCTTGTAACGTAGGCTCATGAGGCTTTGGTAGGTCATTTCAGGAAGTATAATGACTAAAGACCATCCTTGAACCACGTTTTTCACCACTTTCACCTTACCAACTCAATCATTTCACCTTGTTCTCCCTTTTTCTTCACATTCAAGCTTTTCTGGGTATTTTCTTCTCATTTTTCAACTTTTGTCTTATTTTCACACATCATTTTGCTTTTATTCTCAATCTAATACATCTTTTTCTTTTTCTTTCTCCTAGTACATGATTTTCTTCTTTTCTTACTCATTTTCAACTCACCACCTTATTTTTATGATTTCACCTTTACATCGGCCATCCTCAACTTAGGCTTTTAGCATGTATTAAAGTGCACAATATCTATTCCTCAAAATAGGGCCACTTTTGCTAGACACCCTTAACTTAGATATTTTGCCTCAGTCGAGGTTCACAATGCTCAAGGACAGACCAAGGCCAATCTGAAGGTCCATCATTAGATATGGCTAGGCTAATTAGGTATTTCAGAAAGAAGTATTGGAACAAGGGATAAAATATCATTTGGTTGGTCTTTTAAGGCTAACGTGGACTAATTTAAAGAACCAAGACCTAGGATCACCTCCTAATCTAATCCACAATCTACTTAGAGCAACAAGGCAAGTTCTGAATTAGCACAAAATATGTATGAATCTGGCAAAATAAGCTCACTCACGCATAGCATTGTATACATTATCAACAAGAAACTGACAGATCATGCTTCATATCTCAATTACCCTCACTCATCAAGACAAATATTGCCAAACACCCAAATATGCATGGTTACAATTTAACTATTAATCAAAAAATTTTGGTGGGTACCAAGTTTCAAAATATTTTATAATAATCATCAAAACATGGTACATGCCATAAGTTCAAGTAGTATATGCTACAAATATTATCTAAAACATTCTAGTCATGCTGATTCAAAAATTAAATATGCACGAGGAAAAAGAATACATGCAAGAAAACTTGGGGATCAAAATTTGGGGTAGTTATGGACCATAAGCTACTCAGACTTCACCAAGGTCCATAACTGCCCACAGCCCATCGAAAAAATTGTATGTTATCCTTAATGTACAATATCAAAATCAAAGTAAATACAAAGGGTCAAAACAACCATATCTTGGTGCCTAAGCACCATTCTTAGGTTGCATCTGATCATCTCCCTCCTGTAGGGTAGTCGATGTAGCAGTATAACTAGATGGGCTAATACCCATTGCTCTATCACGTTTTTGGGTTGTCCTCAACTCCTCTTCTCACCTCGATATCCTCAAGGACAACTCATGCTCGTTCTCTACTTCCTCATCATCTTCGAACACACGTGCCTCTCCTTTTTCTCATCATCCTCCATAAGGGGTCTCTTCTCGCGGGAAGGCTGTGTGGGATCCTCCATGGCAAATAGATCAAATAGAGGCTTCGAGGGAGTAGACTCTGGAACTGTAACTGGTACCACTAGTGAGGAAGTCAAGTCAGCCCTAAGTTTTGTAATCTCCTCATGTATAAATCTGATGGCCGAGCCTCAGCTAACCTTTTCTGCACCCGGCCCTCAAAGGCATCAATGCGGGCATCCACCATATAAACATGTTCCTAAACAGTAGATATGGTGAATGCCTTGCATCACTCCTCTGAGACAATGATAGTCTGCCAGACCTATGGCTTGAGCTGCTGAATGAACTGAGACAACTGAGCCCTAGTCTGTGATAAATACTGTGCTATAGCTTGAATAGAAATCGCAACACGTGAACCGTACCAGTGTAGGAGTTCCTGATATAGTAGCCTTGGTGTAGGAGTAACTATAGTGAGACCTTCCTAAATATCAACTACCTTAGGCTGCTGGGGTCTCTCATCAGTAGTATTAGTTGGAGTAGGAGTAGGGGCAGTTGTCGAACCCTCTTGTGGTGGCTCTGGAGCAAACATCTCAGGCATAAGAGGAGGCTGTGTCCTCTGAAATGCCACAGGGTTCTCATCAGCCTTAATCAGGCTAGGCTCCAACGTATGCTGGGCCGATACCAACTGGTCATGATGAAATAATATCTGAACCTTTGACTCTAAGTAGAGTCTATAGATTAAGCCTGAAAATGGAATATACGTGGCCCACTTGAGCACCGACTTATCAATTTGCTTTGCTATGAGTCAGGCCTAGTCAATGTCGTAGCCAGCCAAGATGCTGACAACCAATACCGCTTGCTATGGTGTAAATGTGTTTCTGTTAGCGTAGGCCGGATACGAGATCTAACTACAATCCACCAAACTTAGCGGGGAAAGAAAGTGATGCCTTTACAATAAACTCTGTATGTGTGGTGACCCAGGTAGGTTCTAGACCATGCTCAGTAATATGACCGGCCACCCATCTCAATAACTCTGTCCTTTGTATCAAACCCTTTAAAATCAATGTAGTTCTAGCCTGCCTCAATCTGTAATCCAACTCCGCAGTCAATCTTAGAGCTCAATACTCGGGACCAAAAAAAACACGATGGTTCATCTACTTTGAAATATTGACCCCTCGCCTTCTCACTAGCACCTCTCTCAATCTCAGCTGCGTGAGAGGTCTCTTTCCCTTATGAAGATCACGAAGAATGGTGGCTGCATAAGTTGCATAGAACTCCTGCACCATAAGTGGGGCATATCGTCCTAGCTTATTTTTCAACCACTTGAGCCCATATTGTGTCATTGTGCCCTCTAGTCCTGGGATATGGCTCAATCCATCAACAATCACCAGGGGCTCCTCATATATCGACCGTACAATATTGCCTTGCCCCTTTGGCTCCATACCCTCTGTAAATATGACCTCCATGCCCTCAACACCCCACTGGTGAATAATAGGATCTGGTGCTGAAGAAGATTATAGGGAAACGAAGGAATGGGCATCTGCTCTAACCTGGGAGTCCTCCTCTGAACTAGACTCCGTGCTTGAAGGAGTCATCTAGGGTGAACTATTATCACTCTCATCATTGCCTTCCTCATCAGACTGGGAAGGACTATCAATATGAGCCTGAGTTTATACAGCTTTTGCTGCAGCTCTAGGTTGAGGCACCCCAGCCTCTGGATGGACGAACAATAACAACCTCCAATGACCCATTCAGTTAGGTCTGCCTGTCACCCAAACGCTCCTCATTCGTAGGCTCATCAATGAGCTTCTTTTTAAATGACTTAATATTTGAGCATTTTACCTTTGGGGCCATATTTTCTATAGATCAAAAATAGGTAAATGACAATTAGCCCCAACAATCAATAAATGAAAAACAAGAAAAATGCATTGGATCAGTTGCAGTAAGGTACCACGAGAACCAGCTATGAGTCGTAGTTGGAATTATGAGTCATAAAGTGGTCTCGTACACCAGAAATGTACAACAAAATAGAATACTGAAAGATGGTACAAAGCCCAATTATGACTCGTAACTTGGATTATAGGTCGTAAAATAGGTTTCGTATAAAGTTCTAGGGAGCAAAGTTAAAACAGGCAAGAGTCCATGAGACCTATCTATGACTGGTAGAGTGATCTACAACTCATAGAAGGTCTCGTATGATGAATATTCAGAACATCAAATCACTAAAACTTCTCAAGAGAGGCAATTACGGCTTGTAAACTCATCTATGAGTCGTAAAAGACTCTCGTGAGAAAGATTTTCCAGGTACCTAATGTACCTTAATTCATCACACAGATCCTATGGACAATTCAAATATATCCTAAAGCATCGAAGCTAGTATATGAATACTCATATTTTAAGCACAAATTAACCCATACCCCAAACATGATTTCAAAGCAAATTTACCCCATCAAATAGGATTTAGTAATCAATACCCAATAATTTCATACTTCTCCAAATTCATTTAACATATACCTATATCACCACCCACTAAGTCACATACAAAAATCATATAATCACATTCAAGATCACTTGGGGCATAGTTCAACAGGTATAACAAGAGTTAATCACCTCATGATTCTGACTAATTCAATATAGCCCAAACATAAATATACTATTGTGTAACTGAGAATCAATGTACATTCATAACCTATTAGCAACAATTCAATCAAACAAGGAGTATAATATCATAGGCATTCAATTATAATATCAAGGATTTAACACTTCACTTAAGGCTTGAACACTCAATTCAGTTTATGGCAACCCTACTCTCTTATTGGCAATTCACAATCAAGCAAGAATCAAATGCCCACACACCAAATCATTCACATTCATCAACTCAAACTTTCAAAAACAAGGTAAATTTAGAAGTCGAAACTAAACCAAGAAACTTACCAAGTATGTAGATGAACTTGAGGAAGAAAAAGGAGATAAATGCTTAAAAAACCCTAGTTACCTGATTTTCTTACCAGAAATGGACTTGGGGCACCAGAAAAATGGTCGAAAAATGATGGGAGAAGGAAATTTGGGGCTATACGTCGATAATTAGGATAAAAAATGGGGTCAAAGTAATTTGGGCCCCTTTTTATAATTTACTGGGTCAAAGCTGTTAATTCACTGGGTCAGGTCTATGAAACCTTAATTTTGAGTCGTAGCTTGGTCTACGACTCGTAAGTCCTGGTCTTATAGACCATTTTCACATGTACAAAAATTTAGAAACATACCTGTATTTCACAAACCCCATTCACGACTTGTAGTTTGGACTACGAGTCATAAAGTTGGCTCGTAGATGGAGTGCAAACTTAACCTGCTTACTGTAACTTTCTACAAGACAAGATTACGAGTCGTAAAGTGCAATATGACTCGTAAGCCTGATTGTAGAGACTGCATCAGATGCAATTCTCAGTAAAACCTGAAATCTTTGTCCTGAACCTGTACACTCCTCAAAGGTACTTGTACCTTAAAAGCAACAAACCCAATGTCAACAATAACAATCAAAACACGAACAAAGAATTAACTCAGAATTCAAAAGCTAAAAATAAACTCAAAACTATGCTAGAGCGTCAAAACTCCTTGGGTTGCCTCCCAAGTAGCGCCTGATTTATTGTCGCAGCATGAATTAGACATCTTGAGTACTCAAAATTCCTCAATTTCCCAAACCTCACTTTTCAATTCATCCGAATGCTTTATAGATTGGCGGATATCAAAAACTACTTCTTTATCATTCAACCTAAATCTGAGTTGACCAGAATCCATATCCGCCAGGGCTTTCTTGTGGCTAGAAATGATCTTCCTAGGATAATAGGGACCTCAAAATTAACTTCACAATCAAGAATCACAAAATTCGCTGGGAATATAAATTTGTCAACTTTCACCAACACATCATAAAGTATTCCCTCTAGTTTCTTAATTATTATATCCGCCATTAACAACCTCATTCTCGTAGGAGTAGGAGAACCCAAACTAAACTTTTTGAAGATTATAAGAGGCATTAAGTTTATACTAGCACCCAAATCGCACAAAGCCCTTGCAAACTCCACATCACCATTGGTACAAGGGATGGTGAATGCACCAGGGTCTTCCCATTTTTGAACTAAGGACTTAGTGGTAATGATACTATAATATTGCAGCCCTTGAGAAAGCTCTTGGCTCACCATGCACTTCTTAGTCACCAAATCCTTCATGTATTTAGCATCAGGCATTTTCTCCAATGCTTCAATCAGGGGAATGTTGATGCACAGTTGCTCTAAAATGGAGAGGGGAAATGTTTAAACTTACCATCCTCCTTCTTTTATTTGAGTTTTTATGGAAAGGGATGAGGAGGCCTTGGGCCGGTCTTACACTTCTTTGGCTCCTTAACCGCTTACCACATCTTTGTTGCCCTTTTCTACTTTATTCACAACCTTCTTTGCAACTATCTCTTCATGCACATTATCCTCACCTACCAGCATCGGAGGATCAATAGTACTCTTACCTCCCTTAGTCGTGACTGCCATACAATACCCCTCATTGTTTGAATTTTGAACTGTATTGCTTGGCAATGTACCTTTCTAGTGTTGATTCAATTAAGCGGATACTTGACCGAATTGTTGCTCAAGTTGCTCAATGGCCACCGAGTGAGACTCTATCTTTTGATCTATACTTGAAACATTGGACTTCATTCCCCATAGAGTTTCATCTTGGGTCTCTGCTTTTTTTATCAATCGGTCAAAGATCTTTTCAATCCACGAATTGCTAGCCCTGGCATCATGATTATGGGGTGACACATATGGACCATTTGTAAAACCATCTCTTCTACCCCACCTGGGTTCTAGAACCCTATTTCTCTTATGATAACTGCATCGATTATATCTATAAGCACCTTCTCGATTCTTGTTCTGACCTTGGTTCTTGGAACCTTGACGCCAATAGTTCAAATTGGACCCTTGGGCATTGTTCTAGAAACCCACCGCTTGATCACTCATAAAATAAGCATCCTCATCATAATAATGCTCTTCATACATGGGCACTCGAGGAGGTTGATGGACTACCATATGCACTCTTTCTTGACTTTGTTTTATCATAACCTCCATACCACTGCGAATTTGGGTAAATTGTTGCATAATCTCCTTGTTGATCTTAGCTTGCTCTAAACCGACACTTATGGCATAAGAATTCTTTGTAGAAATTCCTTCTTTTTGCCCCATGCATGGTTGGTTTTGACCACTTGCTCCATTCTCTTGGTGATCCTTGTGAATGGTTGATCCAAAAACAGGCCCCCCATTATCGTATCAACTCAAGCTTGGCTATTTTTATCAAGGGCATGGTAGAAGATCTCTACCAAGGCATCATTAACAATTTGTTGCCTGGGATGCTTCTTAAACACTTTGTAAATCTTTCCCATGTGTAATTGCTTAAAATTGTTAATTTGATCTTTTAATTTGAGCTTCTTTGACTTCTGGAAGCTACTTTCCAAAAAGGCCTTGTGTAAATTCACCCAACTAGTCATTGAGCTTTGTGAGAGTTCTGATAGCCACAACCTGCATTATTAGTAAGAGATAGAGGGAACACACACAAACCAAAAACATTCATGGAAAGATTTTGCGTCCCCATCACACTATTGCAAACAAAAGCTATATTATGCAGATGACTATGGGGATCCTCGGAAGGTAGATCCACAAACAAACCATGATTTTGAAGTATTTGAAGTAATCCACTTGAAATCATAAACTTAGTGTCGGTCAGTAATAGTAGCAACACTATAGCTCCCGTTACATTCATGGCTATGGGATTCAATCTATATTGTTTCCATCCATAAGCATTCTCATCGAAGTCCCTAGGTTGTGGCCTATTCTCCAATGGTGGTGGATTGTCATCCCTATCATCAACATCATCATTTCGGTTCATAGCTTCATTAACCAGCCTATTCTCCAAAGGTGGTGGATTGTCATCCCTATCATCAACATCAATATTCTGATTCACAGCTTCATTAACCACGATATTAGCATTTGCTTGAGCCATTCTTCTTGTAACCCGTTGGATCTCTAAGTCAATTGGAGCTAAGGGAATGCCTTGACTCCTTGAATTGGGCATACATCACCTAGTATACCCTACAAAGAAATTAAACAAACAAAAACAAAAGTAAAATAAAAGAGAAAAAGAAATTAACACTTGATTTATACTATTAGTGACTCCAAATCAAAGTCTCGCTGTATTCCTTGGCAATAATGCCATTTCTCTTTAATCACATTCAAGATACACCTCTCTTTTGAGATCAAAACAATCACCAAAGTAATAAACCTAACCAAGGCTAGAGTCAGATCCCACAAGGAATACGAGACTTTACAAATTGGTTCACTAATAAACAATTCAAATATTAACTAACTCAATTCCTAAAAGAGGGGGGGGGGGGTTGCAATGATTGATAAGAAATTAAACTAAACTAACTAAAATGGAAGACAATTAATAATGAAAAACAACTTGGGTATTGTGTTCCCCATGATTCACTAACTCAATATCCTCGGATAGCACAATTCTGAACTAGAATATCATATGCAGGATGGTAATTTAAGTTCTTCCAACCCTTTGGTCAAAGGTAAAGGTCAAATTTCACTATGGGATGGTTCATTTCCATAGTGTGCTAAATTAACCATTACCCATAGTCCTAGTCAACCTCCCCTTGGTCTAGTTCGGTTGATTAGATGAGAACACAACATCGAATCCTGTTTATCAAACTCTTTTCCTATTCATTACCACCTGGATTGGGAAGGTAACACTAGGCGAGTTCTAATATTTCGCCACCACTAGAAAATATTCAAAATAAAGAGATTTGATTAATACATGCAAATAACCATTCTAAGAATTGCAAATAATTTGGGTTTTCTAAGTTAGATTCTCATAGTTCCCACAACCCCAAGTTGTGGATTTAGCTACTCATATTTTAGGCAAATAAAGAAACTATGAATAGAGAAGAGATGTTATCCAAAAAGATTGAAGAACAAGAAAACCCAATTTGTATTGAGAATCACAAGATTGAAAGATGACTTGAATCCAAAAGTGAATCTCTTTTCCAAAATTTAGTCTCCAAAACTAAAACCCTAAAAATGCTCTAATTTCTTGCTCTTTACTCCATCTTCTACTATAATCTATGAAGAACTCTGAAAATTGCTTTTAATGACCTAATATTTATTATTTATAGTGTTTACAAACAAGTCAATAAAATAATTAGAAAAATTGGTCAGCGCACTCTATGACTTGCAGTTACGACTCGTAGCTTGGGTCATGAGTTGTAATCGAATTTCGTGTTCAAATCTTGGATCTTGGACTTCACTGCTACAAAACATCTTCATGAGTCGTAGTCTGTTTTATGACTCATATTGTCTTCTCGTAGTATCACGAATCAACCCCGTAGGCCATGACTAGTGCCCGAATTAGGCACCCAGACGCAAATACAAAGCCAGACAACAAATACATATCTTATTTTACAGAAAATTTAACAGAGTTTCCTTTGTTTATATACTAACCCATATACCCTGCACGCAGAGAAATCCAGACAGATCATCAAACAAATACATATGGAGGCCGACAAGGTCACCACTGCGGTTAAAACTGCCCAACATACATAACATACGTATATATAGGCATACAAATTGTCATAGCCCATACACACAGGCGTCCACAGACCTCTAACTACACAAACTGAATTAGAAGATGGGACAGGGCCCCCGTCGTACCCTCGAATGTACAGAAATACGAAATAGTAAATAAGTGTAGATACCCAGAGTTTGCTCCGAAGCAAAGGAGTACTTTAAACAGTAGTTAGAATCCTAAGCTGGTGGATTTCTCTCCTGTATGTCTGTACCTGCGGGCATGATATGCAGCCTTCGAAGTCAAAGGGGGTCAGTATAAAATACGTACCGAATATGTTATATGTATATATGTATATATGTATATATATATATCAGAACAACTATTAAGTTAAAAGTATAATGGTTAAATACATACCCACAATATCAAAGTTCTTAGTTACCCGAAGATAAGGTGTCTAGCGAACAAGGTCAAAGTGTAACGGTAAATGCATATCCAGAATACTGACATACTTACCTCCCAATATATGAAACTGAGGGATAATTGAAACAAAAGTACCGAGAGCAGTATATGTCCAAAAATGTCAAAAAAATGTCTACTTTCAAGATTCAAAACACAACCCGTCTATTTTCCTAAATATCTAATCATGTCTAATGGACTGGAGTCGGTGGTGGTCTTCGAAACATATGTCATCCACCGCATATCGTGAGAAGGTTCAAATATTCGAAATCTCCATTGTGTAATACTATTATAGGATAAGTGAGCTAGGGATGACCGCTGCACTCACAAGTTATAATACAGAAATGGCATAGGATAAGTGAGCCAGGGAAGACTGCTGCACTCACAATTCATAGTACATAAATGGCATAATGTCGATAAGTGTTTCAGGGAAGACCACTGCACTCACGTGAGCTAGGAAAGACCACTGCATTCACAAGCCGTAATGCCAATATATCAAAAATCCCAATCACAACATAACGCCAAACGCAGCATAACACCAAACACAATATAACGCCAAACACAACATAACTCCAAATACAACATAACGCCAAATCATAACCATATCTATATCATAATGGCATGATAAAACTTGGCTCGGGAATCGGTGAACGATATTATGATAGGCACGAGTAGAGTTGTGATAAGTTGTATGCATAACCATCAGTATCTTAAGTCCAAAAGATTATTAATATGTTCATATTTGAAAGCAAACCTTTTCAGAATACAGAAATAAAGGGCGTCATACTGCTAGAGGCATATTATTTTATAACCGAGGAACCCTTGAAGGAATGATGCAAGTTTAGAACTTAGTGGATAATGTAATTTAAAGGAAGGGCTCTAAAAGACATAATTCAAATACATAGATTCATAGAAGTAGAATTGAAATGAACTATTTATATGATTTTTTTCTTCTTTGACTTCAACCACCTGAACCTTGGAACTGTCAAGTTTACATAGCACATTCAAAATTTTAATTTTTGATAACAAATTGGTCAAGAAAGCCACTTATAGCCGCTAGATTTGTTTTCACGTTAGTTGGCATATTAGAGTGTGGACAAATGGATTTAGACACACAAGATATTTTAGGCTAGCTCTATCTACAGATGAACATGAAAGGTCCAACCTATTTTTGTTTTTTTTAACTTATGGGGTTTCACGCACTTGTAACTTGATTATCCATCATTTGAAGGCATCCACTATGCTTTACACAACATAATAAACTGCCAATTTGAATGATTATCTCAAAACTGGAACTAAATGAGACAAAACCTCACACTAGGCTGTGATTAATCACACCTTGCTATTTATGCTAACAGTTATCAAATTAGGGAATGAAACAGAGATATTCTCCCCACTATTCTCCTTTATTTTTGAAATTCCATTACAGAAAAGTATACACCTGTCCTTCCCATTCAATGTCCTCATCCTTCCGTTCCCATTTCTCTATTCACAATCAATACTATCTCTAATATTATTTTGGAGAAACTTTCCATACTTTCACAACTTGCGGACTTTAAATGCATAGGAGTCAAAAACATGACTAATTTCTTTAAGAATACCAAGAACGAACATAGGACATGTTTAAGCCCGAATTGCCAAGGAAGAGGAATCTTTCGAAACTTATAACATTAGTTATTTTAACTAAGTCATGCTATAAAACAAAATGCTTTACATACCTTAAACTCTTTCCAAAATAATTCAAATGTAAACCAATCTCCAACTTACGCTTCAAATTGCCCAAAGTCTCTCCAACCCCTTAAATGGGCTCAAATTGCCAAACTCGTCAAGGAAGCATTTTCTCGCTCAAATAACCTTTCCATGTTACTCGGGGGACTCAATATAGGAGGTTTGTAATATCAAAATAATTGTAGAATCGAAAAAGAAAATTTTAGTTTTCTTAGGGCTGCTAACCCGAGAGCTTCAAGAAGAGTTCTTGAAGTTGTGATTTTTTTGTAACTATTTGGAAATGTTTTTTGGAATAAAGATAAGCTTGTAGAAGATATATATCTATTTATAAAGATTTCAAGACTTGCCAAGTGTGGTCAACACCACACTTGGTCCAACCAAAATGTAACATAATTCTTGTGGGACACACCAACTTTCTTCAAGAACTACAACTTCCAAAGATTTCACTTTGGTCCCCACACTTTTTCTAATTAAGCTAATTAAAGACATAAGAATCCTAACAACCAAAGTTTTAAAAATTCTATTTGAGTCTCAAACTTCCCATTAATGTTACTTTAGTCTCCAAACTTCCAATAATATCACTTTGGTCCTAAATTCCTATAACGGTTGCAAGCACAAAAATACAGGTTCTAACACGTAGTCCATATCTGCAGCACTTGGTCCAATACTGGAGAACACTAAAAATTTCTACTAAACCTTCAAATACGACTCGTAGAATGATCTATGATTCCTAACGGGGTTTCGTATTACTGAACTTTTTAGTTTTTGCTTCAATATCGGAAATCTCCACAAGACCACCTCTACGACTCGTATATTGAGCTACAACTCGTAGAGGGTGTCGTATGTCTTCAAAAACCAGCAAAACCTACAACGTTTCCCAAAATAGTGCCAATCTGCTTTTCCTATAAAAACAAATACAAAACCATATAAAAACCATAAATATCACATTGAGAATACACAAAATCACAAGTTTTAGGTATCAAATATGCTGTATTTTGACAACACATCAATGGATCAAGAAAACTGGGAAAGAATTATCACTATTTCATGCTCTATGCGCAACATGGACCAGACAGGCATGCCCAATCACTCTATGGTGCATCCCAAGCACGTCGGGGCCTGGGTGCGCACGGCCACTGGAAATTATTTTCGTTGTGAAAATTATTTTTTGCTACGGGTCTTCTAAAATTCAAGGGCTACACTTTGCCCATTCAATTTTGCCCACTGAATGAGAATATGAAGTCAAAATTTTGAAATCATGCACAAATTTTGAGATATATAAGAGATACACTTATAGGGCATTCAAAGCACATGAGTGGTGTTACACTGAAGGTCATTTTTGGCATCTTCAGTAAGACTACTATTTTACCCCTCTTGATGGTAACCCTAAATTCTATTAGATTAGATTTGAAAATTGGTTTTTTAAAATTCTATGAAAATTGATTATTTTGCTAGAGAATTAAGTATTGAAGGCTTAGGTTGCTTAATTTTGAATTTTAGAATCATTTGGAGATTCGAGTCCCAAAATGAAATTCTTTGATTCTATTAACTTTGGAATGTAAAAATTGATATAGGAAGGTTGCCAAAATCAGATGTGGAGTTGTTATGTATTTTAGGTCCAAAGTTAGAAATTGAGTTAAAGTTTGACTTGAGTTTGACTTCGATCAACATTTTGAGTCCTGATACTCGAATTGGATTTCTTATGGTTCCATTGGTCCCAAGAGGTGATTTTAGCACTAAAATAAGATTTGGTATAATTTTTAGGTATTTTAATAGCATTTTGGTATTTCTAGTGCCTTAAGTTAGCTTAATTGCAACTTATCAGGTTCTGGATCAAGGAGATGTCAGATTTGATTTCCAACGATTTCAGTTAGTCCAAAACTCAAATTTCATAAGCTTGCATTTATGATTTGAGTGTATGAGGTTCTGAACAAATTTTAAAGGTCCATTATGTGAATCTTATGCCTTTGTGAATTTTTTATGTGGATACAGGTGTCAACCCTTGACATCACAGTGTTGGTTTCCACAATCATGAAGAGGTAAACCCTGAATTATTCATTGTAGTCGTGATAGGTCATCACACGATCGTGATGCCTAATTGCTTGCCTTCCCATTCATTGACTCCCTTTCGTGATTGCGATGTACATTACCCCTGTGCTCCGCGAATGTGAAGGTAAATGATCCGCGATCATGATGATTATTTGGTGACCTGAATAGTGACCAACTCTAAATATTGGGGTCCTCCATTTTTGAACTTTGTGAGCTCGGTTTGGACAATTTTCAAGTGATTTTTCACAAGAGTTTTTTTAGGTAAGCTATTTTTAACTTATACGTTCATTACTCATTGATTATTTCTTGATTTTAACATCAATTTAGTATTTTTTATAGGGGAAAATGGTTTGTTTTTCACAAAATCAATTTTTTTTGACAAAAATGGCAATTTTGAGCTTATTGTAACTCATCTTTTAAATAATATTTTGTCACGCCTAAAATCTTATTAAGGCGGACTGGCACCCATTGCCGATAAATCCTAGAAGAACCAACTATATCTATACCCTTTCTATATGCAATATAATAAATTCCACCTGTAGTATGCCTTTAAAAAGTAAATAGCACTGACAAGCCAAAAGGAAAAACATATGACTAGGCCGTTGGGGCCACGCTGTCTGAAGTACAAAATATGCCCATACTTTAATTTACATAGTCTACAAAGCTTCTAAGTAATGATAGGTGTTTGATAAGGGTCGGGACAGGCCCTACCTCGATTGACTGTATAATACAAATACCTAAGCTCTAGACATGCAAAGCCTCGAAGTAACCTGGAGCTTGGTGACCACTAGTTGGATATCCTGTACTCCTACTGGGGAGGTCTACAAGCACCTGTTCCTACAACATGAAATGCGTGTACTTTACATTCTTTACATCACTTTACCTTTACTATAACGTCTGTATAATTTGTGTATAACATGCTGTAAAAGACCCAGCTGATCATGGGTAAACTATATCGGGTTCGTCCCTAGCTAGGCTCTTCCTTAGCCCCCTCGGGCTACCCCCCGTGATAGAATTGTCCCTAGCTAGGTGATTCTTCCACCCCTTTGGGCTACCACCAATCCATAAGCAATATTCTTTACCTTTCAATTACCTTTAAGATGC
>DF357352.1:78977-103302 GCA_000787875.1 Solanum virginianum | reverse complement strand
CCTTAACTCGACGCAAAACATGTATACGTGCAACTTTCTTAAACTTTAGATACACACGACGCCCTTTAACACAAGATGCAAACACTTTTAAAACTGGCACTAATTTGAAAGTCCATGTTATGTTTCATGTGTGTAGTATGAATACTTATAGTGTGTGTGGGGTGTTACATATTTTGTCACTAGTTTCCTAAAACCTTAAGGAATATTTTCATGTAAAATTTTGCAGATTTCTACCTTATTTTTCGGTATTGAATTTATGGATCATTTTACCCTTCTTCCCTAAATTTCATGATTATAATGTCTTTAGCTATAAAATTTGATTATGAATCATTATTTAACTAGATTGTGGTTCTTTGGAATATATTCGTAAGGGGAAAGCTACAACAATAGGGTGACCACGATTTTTGGCTTAGGCAAGTAGATTTCTAATCCTTAATTAAGTGTGTTGAACTTTTATTTTATACTTGTGTGATTGGTAAGTAAATGAAAATTAATTTTGAATATTTATTATGTGAAATAAATTAATGATTTAGATGTGGTGTTTTCATGGCTATGTGAATTGATGTGTTAATATGAAATTTGGATATGAAAAATTGCATAAGTATTGTGAATTATTTGTTGACGAATATTGAAGTGTATGTTCAGCTATATGGCATGGTATTATGGAATTCAATTCTCATTTAATCATTTTTGTGTATATGCTTATCTACATTGGATTATGGAGTGTGATACGAGATAAATATTGATACTTGAGATCGAGGTGTTTATTGGCCGGTGTTATTTGCCAAGATCCCTTCTGACAGCCAAGGTCTATTCTGACATGTATGATTTTTGGCTGAGGTCTTTTCCAGCGAGTTATTATTATCGAGGTCTTTTTCGGTGGCTGAGGTCTTTTCCAACGGATACATAGTGAGTGTAAGACCCCCATGAGTTTCAGTCTAAGATGATTAGGGGTGTGTATTGTAGGATAAACATGCATCACAATTACTTGACATTGCATTACATCACCTTGCACCTCATTCACTATTCAATTATAAGTGTACTCTTTAAGTTATTTGTTGATGTATAAATTATGGATAGTTGCGCCATGTTGGCTATGAATCATTTGAAATTAGTGTGCTATCTGGACTATATATGTGTGTATACTGGCTTTCCTACGCGCAGCGTTATAGTTTTGGAGGTATGTGGTTGGGATGACAGGAGTACTTGTGTTCTTCATTGCTTTACTTAGGGTTTAGAATTTATTTGCTGGTTACCATGTTGTTGGGTGCTCACCCCTTGCTTCTATACATGTGTAGGTATTGTGCCCGGTACCTCATAATCTCTTTATTTCCTCTTTTGAACCAAGATTTGAGACAATCTAAGAGGTAGCAATTAGTCCTTTTTAGTGGACTCTTCATACTCCTTTTTACTTACTATTTTTGTTTTGAGAATCAAAGACACTGAGATTTGTATAAATTTTTTCAAATTATGTTGTAGTAGAGGCTTATAGTTGTGATACCAGTCTTGCATTAGTTTTTAGATTTTGGGTATCCTTCTTTTAATACTTATCCTTTCATACTTAGATTGTACTTTTGTTTTATCTTCCGTATTATTTTAACATTTTTTAGTCTGATTTGCCTTTGTTAGTTAAATAAAAGTTTCATCAGACCTAATTTCATATCATGATACGTTGGTATTAGAGTCCTAGATTCTTAGGTCTCACATGTGTACAAGCCCAATCTAGTAATCTTGAAGATCAGTGCGGATGCACCCGTTACTTATTCTTGAGAGACTTTGAAGACTCTTAGGAAAATTTTCTTTTAATTCATTCAATTCAGTCATGTGTGAATTCTTATGTGAGTGTTGAGTTATCATATGTTCCTTTGGCAGATGACTAGAATTAGAGCATTAGCTTGTGATGGAGGAAGGGAGGCTGCCCTTGAGATTGTTACTGATACCCCAGTCCAAGTAAAAGGTAAATTTAGAGGATGATGGATAGGGGTTGGGGTCGAGCCCAAGGAGAGGCACCAGTCAAAGATCATGAGAGGGGTATCTCCCTCGAGGTTGAGCCTAATGTCAAAGAAAATCATATCTCTCTTGAGTATGCAGTCGATTTATTGCTATAAGATACTCTATTGAGGACGTTGGGAGTTTCTAAAAGTATGACATAAAGTCGTAGTGTAAAAGGCATACTAGGTGGATCGCAAAATAGAGTGAGATTTAGGTTTTTGGCTAGCATCAAGCTCTCGATATGCAAGGTCAAGTTAGATAGCTACTAGTAGCTCCTCTAGTTGACATAGATCCAGCACCATCCTTTGAGGAACATGGTGCACTTATAGCTATAATAACTGAGGATAAGAAATGTCATTATGAGAAGTTCAGAAAGATGGATCCATCACATTTTTAGGGTGGGAAGATCAAAGATACCTATGAGTTTCTAGCCACATGTAAGAAGTTATTGGAGATTGTTGGTTTAGATAAGTCCATGGTGTTCTTTCTATCACTCTTCAGCTTCGTGGATCGACAAAGAGTGGTGGAGGACATATTTAGGATCCCTACCAGCTGGGTCTTCTCTACTGACTTGGGAGGCATTCTCTATAGCTTTTTATGACTTTTTTGTCCCTTGGAGTATAATAGAGGAGAGCCGCCTAAGAATTAAGAGTTTGAGCTAGAGTTGAAAGTCAATCATTGAGTATGAGATTCATTTTTTTCTAGCTAGCCAAAATGTGCTACATCTATCTTTGCTAATGAGATAGAAAGGGTTCGCTTTATGAGAGGGATGGCTTATTCTATCAAAAAGGCAATGCTCTATGTGTCTAGAGAGGGATATTCAAGTCTATGGTGAATGCCCTTAAGGAGATAAAGTTAACAGATAAAGAGGATCTTGGGGACCCTAAGAGGGCTCGTTCATCAGGCAGATGGTTAGTCTTGGAAGACTGTCCCGGTGTTGGAGGATATGCTTCATGCGTGTGTGTGTGATTTTGGTGCTTGATGGGATTAGCATTTGCCTTTAGCCAAATTTTACTATAACAATAGTTATCATTATAACATTCAAATAGCTCCTTTTAAGGTCTTGTATGGTTGTAGGTATAGATCAACTATCAATTGGTTTAATCCTATTGCGACAGATATCTTAGATACTGATTTGCTTAGACATGCTATGGAGCAGGTTTAATTGATTTAAATTCAGTTTGATTCCCATTCTTGCATATATACTTATATATATTAGATTATGGAATATGATAAGAGAGAGAAATTAATACTTAAGGTCAAGATCTTTATCAACCGATGATATTTACCGAGGTCTCTTTCCGCGGCTGAGGCCTCTTTCAACAAGTATAATTTTGGTTGAGGTCTCTTCCAGCGGGTTATTATTATAGGTTTTTTTATGGTAGAGATATTTTCTAGCGGATACATGGTCTATGTAAGACATCTATGGATTTCGATCTGAGATGATCAGTGGATGTGTTTTGTAGGGTAGGCATGCATCACGATTACTTGACTTTGCATTGCATTACCTTGCACCTCATTCACTGTTTAATTATAAGTATACTATTTGAGTTATTTGTTGATATATAAATTATGGATAGTTATGTCATATTAGCTATGACTTATTTAAAATTGTTGTACTATCCGAACTATATATGTATGTATGATGACTTTCCTGCGTGTAGGATTGCAGTGTCGGAGGTATGTGGTTGAGATGGTAAGAGTACTTGTGTTTTTCATCACTTTACTTAGGGTTTAGAATTTATTTGCTGGGCACTCACCCCTTATTTCTACACTTGTGTAGTTATTGAGCTCAGTACCTCTTATAATCTCTTTATTTCCTATTTTGTACCAAGATCTGAGACAGTCTGAGGGGTAACAATTAGTCCTTTTCAGCAAATTCTTCAAACTTCTATTTACTTACTAATTTTGTTCTATTTGAGAATAAAAGATATTGAGACTTGTATAATTTCTTCAAATTATGTTACAGTAGAGGCTTGTAGATATGATACCAGTCTTGCATTGGTTTTTAGATTTTGGATATCCTTCATTTAATGTTTATCCTTTCATACTTAGAGTACACTTTAGTTTTATCTTCTTTATGATTTGCTATTTCTTGTTTAGTTTGACTTGCCTTTGTAGGTTAAATACAAGTGTCATCACATCTAATTTCGGATAGTGATAAGTTGGTATTAAAGCCCTAGATTCTTAGAGCTCACATTCGTACAAGCCAGTTTAGTAGAGTCTTAAGGATCTGTATGGAGACATTCATTACTTATCTTTGTGAGGCTTTGAAGACGTTTAGGAAAATTTTCTTTTACTTCTTTCAATTAAGTCATGTGTGAATTCTAGTGTGGGTGTTGAGTTGTCGTGTGTTCTTTTGGTAGATTGCCATGACTAGAGTATCAACTTCTGATAAAGGAGGGGAGGTAGCTGCTGAGATTGTTACTAATACGCCAGCCCAAGGCAGAGGTAGAGTTAGAGGATGAAGGGTTGGGGTTGGGGCTGATCTCGAGGGGTAGCACTAGCCAGAGATTATGAGAGAGGTATCTTCTCCATGCTTGAGCTTGAGGATAAAGAAAATCATATTCCTCTTGAGTATGTAGCCGCATTATCTCTATAGGATACTCTATAAAAGATGTTGGGAGTTCTTAAAGTATGGCACAAACTAGTAGTGCAAGAGGCACAGTAGGTAGATCACAAACCAGAGTGAGATTCAGGTTTCAGACTAGAATCAAGCTCCTAGTGTGTAAGGTCAGATTAGACAACCACTAGTAGCTTTTCTAGTTGAGATAGATCTAGCATTAGCCATTGAGGATTAGGGTGCACTTGTAGTTGTATTAACTAAGAATGAGTAACGTCGTTACAAAAAGTTTAGAAAGATAGACCCACCAAAGTTTCAACGTGGAAAGACCGAGGATGCTTACAAGTTTCTAACCATATGTAGAAAGTTGGCTAGCTTATTATATCAAGAAGGCAATGCTCTAGGTGACTAGAGAGGCATATTCCTTTCTGTTCATTGGTGAGTGCCTCTAAGGAGGTGGAGTTAATGGAAAAGGAGGAGCTTGGGGACCCTAATAGGGCTCACTCATCAGGTCAGTTTTCTAGTTCATGGTGGTAAAGTTCGTCAAAGTTCAAAGGTCTGCTAGTCGAGATGGTTATGGTATTGCATTTGGTTTTTCACAATAATAGTCCATTTTGAGATCTTATTTTGGTGTGGAGACCCTTGTTATATGATTTGTCAATGTCCATTCTAGTCTCATTAAGGTCCATTCCATATTTATTCAGCAAATCCAATTAAGGATTTAGATCTTCCAGCTATGGGTCCAACCTCGCAGGCCAGAGGTCATGGCAGGGTTCAGCTTGAAAGGGGTGGTCATATAGGATGTAGAGGAGCGAGTGGTGCCCTAGTTCATTATGTGGTGGAGGAGTGACTTAGATAGGTAGAGGTCGGGGAGGTCATTGTTATTCTTTCGTAGGGAGACCTAAGGCTGAGATCTCAGATGTTGTTATCACAGGTATTGTTCTAGTATGTCATCAACCTGCATTTGTATTATTTGATCCTAAATCTACTTATTTGGATATGCCTACTTACTTCTCTACTAGATTTGATTTGCTACATGATCGTATATTTGTACATGTTTTTACCTAGTAAGAGATCCCTTAGTGGTAGATTGGGTATACAGATCCTGTCTCCATATCTTTGGCGAGTTATGATATTAGATGGACATAATTATTCTTGATATGGTAGACTTTGATGTCATTTTGGCTATGGATTGGCTTTCTCTGTATCATGCCATCCTATATTGATATGCCAAAATATTGACCCTAACTATGCTAGTAGGTCGAGGATAGAGTGGGCTAGACGGGAGGCTTCACGACCCTTGAAGGGCTTCACGACCTTTGAAGGGAAGGGTTTGTGTGGTTCCTATCATAGTAAATTTATCTCTTATGTCAGGGCTCAAAAGTTGATTAATGGAGGTTGCTTATCTTATTTGGCTTTTATTCGAGGTACCAGTGTTGATTTGCCTTCGATAGAGTCTGTTCCTATGGTTCGAGAGTTCATGGGTGTATTTCCTACCAATCTTCCAAGATTTTCTCCTGCTCGAGAATTGACTTAGCTATTGATGTTGAATCAGGAACTAATCACATTTCTGTTCTTTCTTATGGTATAGCTCTTATAGAGTTAAAGGAGCTAAGGATCAACTTTAGGATTTGCTAAGGGGTTATTTAGTCTAGTGTATCCCCTTGGGATACCTCGGTTCCATTTGTGAAGAAGAAAGATAGGTCTATGAGAATGTGCATAGACTATAGACAGTTGAACAAGTTGACTGTTAAGAACATATACCTCTTCCCAGAATTGATGATTTATTTGACCAACTCCAGGGGGCGGTAGTGTTTTCCCAGATTTATTTGAGGTTCAGGTACCATCAATTATGATGAAAGCATCTGACATTTCTAAGACTACTTTCTGGACTAGATATGACCATTATAAGTTTTTTCTGATGTCATTTGGGCTAACCAGTGCCTCTGCGACATTTATGGAGTTAATGAATGGAGTGTTCCCACGTACTTGGATTCGTTCATGAATGGTTTTATTAATGACATCTTGATTTATTCCAAGATTGAGGCTGATCATGATAGACATTTAAGGATTGTTCTTTAATGAAAGAAAGAGGAGATATTGTATGCTAAGTTCTCTAAATGTGAATTTTGGCTCAGTTCGATAGCCTTTTTGGGGACATGTGGTGTCCAAGGAGGGCATTAAGATTATTCTAGCTAAGATCGAGGTTGTTCAAGGGTGGACTAGACCTACCTCAGCAACTTTGCGGGTTTGGACGGATACTACCGTCATTTTGTTTAGGGCTTCTCCATTATAGCAATTTCGTTGACTAAACTCACCCAAAAAAAATATAGCATTTCATTAGTTAGATGATTATGAGAAAAGCTTCTAAAAGCTCAAGGTATTGCTGATTATCGCACCTGTTTTGACCTTGCCTAAGGAGGGTGTTGATTTTACCATGTATTGTGATGCATTAGCGGTTGTGTTAGGAGGTGTATTAATACAAAAAGAGGAAGGTGATTGCCTATGCCTCGAGGCAACTAAAGGCGCATGAGAAGAATTATCCAACCCACAACTTATAGTTGGCAGTGGTTGTTTTTGTGTTGGAGTTATGGCGACACTATTTTTATATAGTTTATTGGGAGATACTTACTAACCATTAGAGTTTACATCAGCCAAAGAAACTTGAATTTGAGATAACAGAGGTGAATTAAGCTTCTAAAATATTATGATTTGACTATTTTATACCATTTAGAAAAGGTCAATGTGGTGGTCGATGCATTAAGTCGAAAGGTTTCTAGCATAGGGAGTCTTGCAACTATTTGAGTTGAGGAGCGACTGTAGTGACCCGGATATTGTACGACTTCATCAAAACTTGAGAATTTCATTTTGGATAAAATTTGGACCAAATATCATCTCAAGGGAGACCACACGACTAGTGTGATGTCACACGAGCCGTGAGGCCTCCAGTGGAATGATACTTGGCCTTAATTTTGGGTGTGTGGCCTTGGAGTGGAGTTTCAAGAAAAGGCACATCACACTTGGACCCCATACGAACCGTGCGACACTTCATGGACCATGTGGATGCCCGTGTGATAGTCTTAAGCTTGGAACACCAATGTTTGGAGCTAAGTAGTGGGACACAGTTACTTCACACGGACCGTGTAAAGGCACACTGGCCGTATGGCCAACCATATAGCCTCCGAGGTGGAAGTTTGTTTCTAAGTATAGCTTCACTCTTGGCATGAGAAATTTTATTTTGTCTAAGGGAGGTGCCACAGGCAGTGTGCAGACTGTATGACACCACACGACCCGTGTGGCCCTTCCATGTGGCTCACTTTTGGCTCAAAAATTTTCTAAGTATGGGAATCTCCAAGCTCAAGCTAGGTTTACTTTAAAGCCTTCATTTCAAGCTTATTTATGTTGTTTAAGTCCATCATGGGTCTCCTACATCAAGCCAAATTCAAAGGATTTCTGTCGGCTAAGTTTTTCACAAGTACCGATAGAAGGGCTAACTTTAAATGGGAATATCTCTTAGCACAAATGAACTAGGTGGTCCATGACCTATCAAATTAAAGATCTTTGAATTAGCTTTCCAATACATCTGGTTTCACCTCATTTAGAGTTCAGACTAAGAAGTTATGCCTTTTTTTATAAAATTTGTCTGGGCTAGACGGGAGGCTTCACGACCCTTGAAGGGCTTCACGACCTTTGAAGATGGGCGTGAAGAGTTCCGGGAAAAATTAAAAAGGTATTTTTATTGTGGTATTTTTTATTTTTTGACCCATCCCCAAGGCTTTTTAAGACCTTTAAATCCCTTTTTACATTCCTAAACCTCTCCTACACAAATTCAAAACTCTCATTCAAGACTAACCCTTAGTTTCAAAAATCAAATTCTCTCAAGCACTCTTGTGGATCCAAACTTGGGAATCCAGGCAAATTCAATTCTTCTTCAAATTTCTTTTTTGAATTCCTTCATTAACTAAGGTATGTGGTTTCTGATCTTTGGTCCCTTTTAACCAAAGAGACCCAAAACTTTTCTAGCACTTTTTATGAATTCTGTTCACTTTAATTTGGGGTTTTGAATATTATGATTCCTTAAATTAAAATAATGTATGAGTTATGTTTATTTACTAATTTTGAGTTAATTTAAATTATAGAATGATGGTTTACATTGGGTTTATGCAATTATGAATATGCATGTCTTCTTTCAAGGCTTGTTTATGCATGTATGATCTTATTTAAGATTTAAATGTGAATTTAATGGTGTATCTACTTCAATTTCACATTATATTGCTGATTTTAGATTGAATCTTAATTACCATGTTTTCCTCACATCATTCATAATATTTGCATTCATGACATTGAATTATTATGAAAATTATGAAGTGGGTTAAGCCCAATTATGTTCTATGGTATGATTTTGATAAGATATTGGTTATGACAAGAATGTGATCACATACATATCTATGATTATGGCTCTTGGAGCATTTTGGGTGCTTGCACCATCTTGTATATGAATGGATTATTCCTATGCATGAGTATTATAACTATGAATTATGAATTTTGTCATTTGAGCCTAAGTATGAATTATTATGAATAGTGTTTGGCCTTTAAGCCTAAGAATGGATTGAAATGATATATATATATATATATATATATATATTCTTGTGGGATGATGACTTAGCACTGATGGATTGGGGGCGTTAGAGTTATCCCCAAGGGCTCTCTCTCTTTTCTTAAACTATGTACCTAGCATAGGTTCCTTTTTGACATGGGTGTTGTTCTCGTAAGAAAAGATGCCTCCGAAATAGGTGTTGTTCCCATAAGGAGAAGGCATGATATGATATAATGTGATATGCTATATGTGAAAATTCTATCTGAAATGGGTGTTGTTCCCATAAGGAAGGTTACCTCATACAAAATGGGTGTTGTTCCCGTAAGGTGAAGTATGGTTTACCTTTGTCAAGTAGACCACCTGTTTATCGATGATGGGATTTCATCAGGATTCCAAGTAATAGCTCTCTTGGTCTTACCTATGTCGGTTGAGGTCATATACCCACTATATGTGAGTATCATTTGCATTTCATGCATCATGAATTTCATAGCATCTTGTTATGCTATATTCCTTGTTATATATATCTCTTTCTATATTATGTGGTATGACTCATTTGAATTATTGTACTGTTTGGACTATATATGTGTATATTGTCTTTTCTGAGTGCAGGGTTGTTGTTTCAAAGTATGTAGTTGGGATATCTAACATTGTATGCAGGTTTTGGTAAGTTACATGCATTGCACCCTGCATACTTAATACATTCAAATGTACTAACACATACTTGTACCTACATGATCTCACTATATAAGGATCGAGAAGTATAATCATCTACCATACGATGTCTACCTTAGATCTCAAAATTTGCTTCTTGTGGTGAGTCCTATCTTCTAAGGACAACCCACCATCCTTCTACTATGGTGCTTTTATCTATTTTACTTACTTTGAGGGTAAGCCCGGGAAGTGTCTTGGCCCCCATCTTATCTTATGATTAGAGGCATTGTTGGACATTGTAGACTCTTATACAGAAGTATGCTTTGTGTTGTAGTTGGAGCTTATGGTTATGGTTATCTATTCAATATGGCTATTATGAATTGATTATGAGAATTATGATATGTATGTATGTTTGATATGAAAATGTGGAAGATCCTAAGTCCCGAATTACCCTTATAGAGTGAGTCATATTTATTCGCCCCTTAGTCTTTATGTGCTATGTGTTATATAAATCCTTGTTAATCCTTTTCCCTATGATATCCCCACTGCGTGGTTTCATCCAAGAGAAGATGTCTAGGGATGAGGCTAAAGAGGCTATTCTTGATTCCGACAGTTTTCTGAGGATTGAGGGCCAAATTTATGTGCATAAGGTGGGTAGACTTGATTAGGTTGATACTTGAGGAGGCTTATTGTACTTATTATTCCATCCATTTGGGGGAAGCGAAGATGTACCATGACCAGAGTCAACATTATTGGTGGTGTGGCGTGAAGAGGGACATTTCAGAATTTATGTTTAGGTGTTTGATATGTCAGCAAGTGAAGTATGAGCATCAGAGGCCCAGTGGAGAGTTTTAACGAATGCATATTCGTACTTGGAAGTTGGAGCTGATCACAATGGACTTCATGGTGCGTTTACCTACTATCATGGGTGGTTATCTCTCTATTTGGGTTGCTGTTGATAGATTCAGTAAATCTATTCATTTTATTTCGATAAAGGTTAAGTACAAAATAGAAAATTTGGCTCATCTCTATATCAGAAAGATTGTCAGACTTCATGGGATGTCGATTTTTATTATTTTTGATCAAGGGTCATTGTTTACATCTCACTTTTGGAAGGACTTATGGCATAGGTTGGGTACTCAGTTGGATAACATTTCACCCCAGACAGATGGTTATTCCAGAGGACTATCTAGGTGTTGGAGGATATGTTTCATGTATGTGTGATTGATTTTGGTGCCCAATGGGATTAACTTTTGACTTTAGTCAAGTTTGCATATAACAACAGTTAACATTCCAACATTCAAATGACTCCTTTTGAGGTTTTATATGGCTGGAGGTGTAGATCGCCCATAGGTTGGTTTGATTCTGTTTCGGTGGATAGCTTAGATACTGATTTGCTTAGAGTGCCATAGAGCAGGTTCAGTTGATTCAGAGTCAGTGGTTTGATTCTCATTCTTGTATATATGCTAATTTACATTGGATCATGGAATGTTATTAGGGAGAAATATTGATACTTGAGGCCGAAGTCTTTATCAACCGGTGATATTTATCGAGGTCTCTTTCAGCGGTTGAGACTGCTTTTGGTGAGTATGATTTGGCCGAGGTCTCTTTGTTGAGAAGTCTCTTCCAGCGGGTTATTATTGCTGAGGTCTTTTTTGGTGGATACGTGATCTATGTGAGACCCCTATGAGTTTTGGTATGAAGTGATAAGTGAATGTGTATCGTAGGACTAATATGCATCATGATTACTTGACATTGCATCACATCATTTCGCACCTCATTCACTGTTTATTTGTAGGTGTACTCTTTGAGTTATTTATTGATGTATAAATTCTAGATAGTTGCTTCATGTCGACTATGACTCATTTGAATTATTGTACTGTTTGGACTATATATGTGTATATTGTCTTTTCTGAGTGCAGGGTTGTTGTTTCAAAGTATGTAGTTGGGATGATAGGAGTACCTGTGTTCTTTATTGTTTTGCTTAGGGTTTTGAATTTTATTTACTGGGTATTATATTGTTAGGTATGCACTCCTTGCTTCTACACTTGTATAGATGTTGAGCCCAATACTTCCTGATCTCTTTATTTCTTATTTTGGGCTGTGGTTTGAGACAATCTGAGAGTTAGCAGCTAGTCCTTTTTAGCGGACTCTTTTGACCTCCACTATTTTTGTTCTATTTGAGAATCAAAGACATTGATACTTGTTTAAATTTCTTCGAATCTTGTTATAGTAGAGGCTTGTACACGTGACATCATTCTTGGGTCGATTTTAGATTTTATATATATCCTTCTTTTAGTGCTTATTCTTTCATACTTAAAATGTACTTTCATTTTATTTTTGAATTATTTTGTTATTTTCTTTTTAGGCTGACTTGCCTCGCTAGGTTAAATGCAAGTGTCATCATACCTAAGTTCGAATCGTTATAACCATGAAAACATCTACAAAACTCAATAAGTTTAACTGAAAACATCTTGAATTCCAAATGAATTAATTCTTCCTTTATTGAGTTGAATCGAGTTTAAACTTAGTTTCTTGAATTCCAAATGAATTAATTCTTCTACCATTTAGTTATATCTAATTATGAATTGAGATTATAATTATTTCATGGCTATTTTTTCATGAAATCTAACTGAGCTTATTCATGACTATTTTTTCATGAACTCTAATTGAGTTAATGATCATGGTTTTACTATGCATTATTTCGCTATTGAGATTGATGGTTTTCATGCATTAAATGAAGTATGATTTTAAACAAAATTTATGCATATTTTATTGAGTTTTAAAAGAGCATGAGCATTGAGTTTAAATAAGTTAAAATGATGTTTAAAGAAAGGTTTTGATGAGATGCTAATAATCTTGAAAAATTAAATGGAAGAGCATGATGAGTTGAGGTGAGAGTGAGCTTTTTGAGTTAAACTATAGTGAGATTAGATGAGATGATTTGAATATTTTATTTGATTGAATATATGAGCATATATATTTCAGGAGTAGTATTGAGCACTAATTTGAATAACTGTAGACACATAATTTTTTACCAAACCTAATTTAGCTATCTTTTAAGTACTTAAAATATTTATTTATTTTTCTAAATTGATATTTTTATTTTAACCTTATTTATAGTTGGTTTGTTTAAAATATTTGAAAATTACTAAAATAGAGTCACATTTTTAGATAAGTTTGTTTTAATTTATTTCCAAAAATATACAAAAAAAATTTAGATTTTAATAAACTAGATTTTTTTAAATTATAAGTTTAAATTAACTATTTAACTTTTCCTAAATTATGCTAGCTTAAAAATAAAATAATTTTTCATTCTTTTATATATTTTTTTCTTTTCAAATATTTACATATATATAGCAAAAAGGAAAAAAAGAAAGAAAAAGAAAAACCCAAAAAAGAAAAAAAAAAAGAAAAAGAAAGAAAAAGAGAAACCTAAATCCTAGAAAACCTAACTACACTACACGACGCGCACACACTAACTAAAAAACCTAAAATCATGCCCCATCCACATCTGTACACACATGCACGTTGATTTTTTTTCTTTTTTAAAAAAAATCTCTCAACTCTGCTTACGTTTTCCCAATTCCCATACATCACATTTCCTCAACAACACAATTTTCTCACCCACTCTTTATATATAATAATAAAAGATTATAATTAAGAGATGAAGTTTAAGTTTAAGTGAGGATTAAGATTAAAATAAAACAGAAGTGAGATTTCAAAGAAAAAAAAAAGAGAGCGTACACACACAAAAAAGAGGCGCACGAAGAAGAAGAAAATTTTCGAATATGGTTTGGCTCTTGTTCGAGGTTTCCAGGCTTCTCCTTTAGTCAGTTCATCACATAGGTTCGTACACAATTCTAGTTTATTTATTCTCTGTAACTTTTATTGTCAATCCAATTATGCACAAAGTTATTCAAATGGTTCCTTACATTACTTAGTGTGCCAAGTCGATTATTATGTAAATTCATTCCTTACTGTGTTTGATATGTTCTTGAATATCGTTGATGGATCTTTTTGGTATATTTGTTCATTAGTCGAGTTTGGCGATTACATAGAAGGATTTGTGAAGTACAACCCGCTTGGTCTATAAACCTCTATTTTTGGAAATTCTTGGTAAAATTTAGTTGATAATAGAAGTTTTCTAGGTTAAGAAGAAGGAAAAGGTTTGAGAAAAGTAAAATCTACGACAAATTAATATGGATCAAAATACAGTAATGTAAGTATTTTAAAACACACTTCAAATTTTTATATTTTAGAAATAAAATTTCATTTATGTACGACTATCAATTTTTTTTTCTGTAAAATAGAATAAGTAATAATAAAGGGGGGTAAATTCTTATTTTATTTTCTACTGTAAACAAGCTGCAAACATAGATATTAGTTTCATTTCTTTATTTATTGTGGAGCAAATTAAATATATTTTTAAAACTTATTATGGATGCTAAAGCCGAATGATTACAATTACGGATGGTGATAACAATGAATAGCTAATTATTATTATTATAATAATAATTATTATTGTTTATTTATATTAACAAATATCCATAATTAATTATAATTTTTTTCCTTTTTTGGTCAAACTTACGAATATTACTAAAAAATTCTTAAAAAGAAATGGGACATTATGTAGCGAATGTTTCTCCCCTTTAGAGTATAATCAGCAAAGTAGCGATACCCAATTGTGTATCTCTTGTAGGTTTGTTTGAGGAGAATTAGTACATAGAGATATGAAGGTTTCTTTATTCAAGTTTGCAAAAAGGTACACTGCTTGTTGTAATCTCGTTGCACTTGATATTAATTTGGCAAAGTTGGGGTTTCTATCTTTCTAAGTTTAACGTCTTTTTTGCTGCAACAAATATCATTTGGATACAATCTTGGAGCTTCCTTCTTTTTAAGCTCCAAAATTTTTAAATGGAGAATTTATCACTCAAAAAATTCTTAAAGGAATAAAAGTTAGTTGTGGGTTACTTCAAGACCTTATTGGGAAAAATATATAAAGAAAATTAGAAAGGATAATTTAAAGTTTACAAGGGACAAATAAATGTCCTTGTTGTAGACGAGCATATGTTTCGTTTTTAAAAAATATAAGTTTATCAAAACATAATATTTTAATAATAATAATAAAAATAACATTTGTTCTCAATAAAGAATGTGGTTGCGCATCTTTGTGGAGATGCTAAAATAAATAAATAAATAAATAATTCTTTTTCTAAAAATCAAAAAACAATATTTTATTATTAATAATAATAATAAAAATAACATTTGTTCTCAATAAAAAATGTGGTTGCACATCTTTGTGGAGATGCTAAAATAAATAAATAAATAAATAAATAAATAATTCTTTTAAAAAAAATCAAAGATGCGGTGACGCACCATGACTAAATGAGTTTAATAATTTTTCTTTCATTCAAATTAAAATGTGCTTACAAAATTATTAAGTTGCAGAGAAAACAATCATGCCTCTAACGTCTAGACGAAGAATGCGGTGACGCATCTAAGTTGAGATTCATAAAATCTATAACAATAAAAAAAGAAGAAGAGCAAATTAAGGTTCATAAACACAATTTATCCTAAAAATAATTTAAGACAAGTATAGGTAGATAGAAGCGACCGTGCTAGAACCACGAGACTCGAGGGGTGCCTAACACCTTCTCCTCAGTCAACAGAATTCCTTAGCCGAATTTTTAGTTCGTAGACCAAGAAAAATAAAGAGTTATTTCCTTTTGATTAGGCATTTAAAATAGGTGACTTGGAACACCAAAACTCAATTCCAAGTGACGACTCTGAATAAGTAAAGTATAATCCCTTTCAATAAATGTCCCTTAAGTGGAAAAACTCTATCTTTCGTAAAACTCACTTGGGCAAAAATAGGGGTGTGACAAAGGGTAGAGACAACTCGAACCCCATAAACTACATACCCAACGGAGGATAGAGGTCATGCCTCTCTTGTCCCATAAGAAGACTTTTATATTGGACCCATTGAAGTCGAGCGTCCCTTTTCCTTGCAAGGTATTGGATGGATGTGACAACGACATCGCTTCATTATATCATCACTAGCTCATAGGTAATGATTATCGGTTAGAGAAACACTCTACAAGTAAACCTATTATTTTACTGAGTTGCATCTTTATATATAATTGTTGAAAGTATTCTTTATTCTTAAACTTGCATATCGTATTGAGTTGAATTGAGCTTTATTCTAATCATTGATGTATTCTTGAGTATGTTCCTATTAAGCTATTTTACATACTGTACATTTCATGTACTAACGTCATTCGACGCTGCACCGTTTTATGATGCAATAAATCTTCAATGAATGATTAGTTGAAGACCTAATCCCTTCCACCTTTGGTGAGACATCCTTGCTTGCAGGAGGATGTTTATCATTTTCAGTTATTGCTTAGTCAAGTAGTTCTTTTGAGATAGCCGTGTGCTTATCTCGACACCATTTTGTTAGATAATAGAGGTTTTATAGATATAGATTGGGTTATATTGAAGTTGATGTTCTCCTTGAGTCAATTTTGAAAGTATTATTTTATGACATCGACTTAACTTTGAACTATTTATTTTAAATTATTCTTTCATTGACTTGATGATTGTTAGCCCATTGAAATTATATCTTGTTGATCTTCCATTGATTAAATGAGTGATCCGGCTAAATGGTTCGCTTGGGGACTAGCAATAATTTTCAAATGTCGACCACTCATAGGGTACCTGCTCGGGGCATGGCATTTTATCTCCATTAAGATTCAAACCTAAAGCCTCATGATTCTCAATCGTTTCATTGACTACTAAGATCACACCCTTGGGGTGCAAAAAATACTCCCTCTTCCAGTTTTAGACTTGTTATTTTTGGGCTACAGAATTACAAAGTTGAATCTGAGTCATTCTATTGCAATGTGTGTGTTCTGTGTATGAGCTGTACTTATATACAATTCTCCCTGAAATATATATGACCTCATCATTTTCATTCATATTGTGTAATAAAGAATAAAGCCTGGTATACTATTGTTGTGCAATAAATAATTAGAGGTTAAATCCATCATACTTCAAAACCAAAAAAAGTATTAAAAATATGATGAATAAAGCAAATCAATAACATGAAATTTTGGAACACATTAACACAAGGTTGAAGCTACTCATAATCACTATGGTGGAAAAGAAAACCCAGAGTGCATATCTCTAATGGAACAACAGCTGAACAACCAGAGTGCATATCTAAGTGAAGCTATTGATAATCAATTACTATGGTTTAAAAAAAAAAAACAAGGGTGCATATATGGAACAACAAGAGCTGAACAACATCATGATAATATACAAGTCTTTTTATCCTCTCAGAATTGATTCAACCTGCTTATTTATTTACATACCTCAAGACTTATTAATACTGAATTCTAATACTTCAGAACTTTGATCATTAACATGTTGGTAAGTCAAGGGTATATAGGAAGTCCTTAAACATATCATCGAGGCCTGATGGAGGGAATGACACCACTCACAAGCTCAATTCCTTCGTAGTCGTGTAGCTTGCAGTGTATCTGGAATAAGCTGAAGTTGGTGATGTGGAAACATCTAAATCGGGTGCAATATTATTATTTTCAATATTTGGAAGCATGCAAGTTATGTTCTCTAACTCTCTCACCACCTCCAGCATGGAAGGTCTGTCCTTTTGTTCATCCAGTGAACGCCCGATGGCCAAATCCAGAAATTTCTTAACACAATCTGAGGAATATGGACCTATACTCTTGTCTATTATAGAAGACATCATCCCTGATTGGCATGCTGCATTCACCTGTCATTACTACAAAAGCAATTTTTCTTACTACATTTGTTCCAAAAAGAATGACACTTTTTAACTATTTGGAGAGTTGACAGTTTTTTCTTTGACTGTAGTTTTTCCTCGAACTTCTAAATGTTTAAGCTTTAATTCCAAATGTCTAATTCAGATCGAAAAATACATGTCAATCTCGAACTCCGATCTGCTATCATTTCTTGTCCCCTAGGATGGAGAGCTAGTACTAGTTGTGGATCAGCTTAAACATTGAGAACTTCACATATTCATCTAGGTCAAACACTTACCGGATACTAACAAGACAATGGCCATGTTATTAATGCTGATCTCAATTTCTAGTTGTCATAACATTTTATTTCAAAGCGACCAACTTTGGGAACTCATCCTATGCATTCTACAGTAAGAAATAAGGATTGGAGTATAACAGCTTTCTCTAATTCATTACTAATCATTTGATATGGTAAGATACTTCTGTGCAGAACAAAGTATGAGAGAGTTTAAGGATGCCAGCAATCATACTGATTTGTGTGCTGTATCTCAATTTCATGAAATAGATCAGTTGGAATTTATTGATGTTCACTAAAACTCATGAAAGCGAATGCCCTCTACTTTAGTTCAGATCCATTAGCAGAAACCGGATATATCTAGAAGAGCTATTTAATGTTCCCTTGAAGATTTTCGTCTTCATGAACAAAGGGCAACGCTAAAATAACTTTAGGAAGAGAAATAGGCTGCATCCCTGTTAAAAGCTCCAGAAATACAATGCCAAGGCTATAAACATCACTTTTTCCGTCAACTTGTGAGTAAAGAGGTAATCAGGATCAAGGTAGCCCTACACGAGCCAAATTTTGGCAACTTTCAGCCATCTTTGGAAAGCAAAGAGAAAAATAGTGGGGAAGGTAAAAAGCAATATTCAAATACTAGGGGATCACAGTATGTGTATTCATGATCAAACTTCAGAGAATGAATTCTCAAGAGGGAAGGCGACAAGGCAAAAGCAATCCAACAAGTGTGTTTGTGTGATAGAGAGATTCTGAACAAGATCGTCCCCGTATTATACTTTTTTTCCACATATTAGATTCATTAGTGCAACTTGACGATTGAATCGAACTTTGATTAGTCAGGAATAAACTGGTATATATCTGAAAATCATAATTTAGTCATTGTTTATCACAAAATTACAGCAACTGATGTTTGACTCCAAAATCAATGAGGCATGATATTCTGAGTTCGCAAACTGTTTCAACAATTTCAATATTTTCCCTGTCAAACCCATATGGGTCTCATTCCATAAAGCAGTTAGCTGGAATAAAGATTCAAATTAACCATTGACAGTAAATAAGTAATCTTAACCATGACAAATATTTGTTTTAGGGAACACTAAGATTTAATCCCCATATTTTGTGAAACATAATTTTAGATTGTTACCAATACAGCACAAGCACTTCTAAAGAGAGAATTATTTCAGTGTCATATCCACATGATACAATTGACGGATCATCAGATACATGTCGTAACTAATAAAGAAACGTATCTTGGGCTTAACTCAACCCCAAAAGCTATCTCATGACTCATGAGGTCATGATTGCCCAAAACCATATAAGGAGACAAATTTTCCTCTCACCAACTGATGTGAAACTCACCAACCCACTCCCCAAGCATTGTCAGGATGGGAGATCTGGAGCATGGAAAATGTAAGATGGGGCCCTAACATTGGGCTTGGCTCTTATACAATGATAAAAGACCTCAAAAGGCCTGCCTAGGCATCTTTAAGGAGTGTCCAAGGTACCCATACGAGTTAGGAAACTCTATGGCAGGTGCACAGACTTAGAGACAGCGTTGACGCCCAATGAGTGCTGGAGGCTCGATTTATGGACATATTATGCCCTGCGGATGTGGCTATCTGTGGGAATGATAAAGACCTCTGTGCCAAATGAGCACTCCAAGCACCCCTGTTAAGAACCTCATCTGTTAATTTGTGAGCTTGGCTTAGGTTCAGCCTTGCAAGCTTGTTGGCCTAGACGTGCAGTTGTAGGACGACGTTGAACTATGCGGGATGGAAGTATGTCGCGAGAGCTATGTTTGCAAATGACATACGTCAACCATGGGCATATTATGAAAGACACATATGCCAAAGGCCAAGGACGTAAGAGTTTCCCTACTCAGGCAAAACACAAGTCTTGTGCACAAGCACTAGGCAAGTTTCAAGCTTGAGGATTGGACTGTGCACACAGAGTGCTGCTCAGTACCAGGCGAGGGACTGACATGTCCATAGCCAACCCCAGGTGAGTACGCCGACAAGACCGAACATATGAAATGCGCTACCACAGTATGCCAACAAGTCAAGGCTAAGGCCACGACACTGAACAGGAGGCACCACCAAAACTAAGCCTCCGAGGCAAGCCTCGTCATAGGTACAGGGTTATGAATCTTGGAACGGGCATAATGTAGGCTTATAGTCAAGTGGGACTACGTGCACCGCACGAACTATGGCACGCTGTGTTCCTCGAGCGGCTGCAAAAGTGTCAGAGGCACCCAGCACTATCATTTGTCTTCATAAGGAGAATCTGGCAGAAGGCCAGTGCAAGAGGCAACAACCATGTAAAAGTGTTGGATTTCATTTCCTTGGTGTAGGGGTGGTAGAATGGGTAAAATTTATGGTAATCCCCTCGATCCAGCCCATTTTAAATGGGTTGGGTATCTATCATTTAAAAGTGCGTCAAATATGTATCAATCCATATTACCATCATAAAATATGGATAATCCCAGATATCCATTAACTGCACCTCCTGTTACAAAGAAGGGAAAGAAGAACTTCAAGTCTACAAAGTGGAAGAGTAGAAAATGGTAGTTGTAAATTGCTGTAGTAATCTGATAGAGGAAGAAGGAATAAGGCTAAAGATTTTTTGTTCTATATTTTACGCTTGATGTTTCATTACATAACTCCCATATATTAATGAAGTGTGGAAATTACAATCACACAATAAGCAAAATATGTCACACCAAACTATATACATATGTGGCTCACTAACCAACACTCATTTTTAAAGCAAAAGACTTATCTACTAAAATTTATAGTCCTGAGAATCGAAAATAACAAGTATAAAGTTTAGATAACAATATAAATTAGTGAGTATAGAAAATAACTAGTTGTAAAGCTGAAGTGGAAAAGACGTGCCTCGCTTTGGTATGGGCTAGGCAGAGGATCAGCTCAGACGGGCGGCGTTGCAATTAATCTAAGCTCATTGAGGAGATGATGATTGGTGGGTTTTTGGTGATGAGAATGTATCATTAGTGAAAGTTAGACCGGTGGGTTTTTTGGTGATGAGGATGTTTCATTAGTAAAAGTTAGACCGGTGAGTTTTTTGGTGATGAGGATGTTTCATTAGTAAAAGTTAGACCGGTGGATTTTTAGGTGAGGATGTATCATTAGAGAAAGTTCGACATGAGGATATTTGGTGAAGATGTATCATTAGAGAAAGTTCGACATGAGGATCTTGGGTGAGGATGTATCATTACTCTAAGTTCGAGATGTGGCTCTTTACAAAAATATCTACAATCTAGGAGTTTCTAGAGAAATCTTAATTTCCTAATACTTCTCCTTAGGTTTTTTCATAGAAACTCCTTGCAACATCCTTTGAAACTCAAACTTATTGGTGGAAAGAGCCTTGGTTAGAATATCAACTTGTTGCTCTTTACTGCTGCAATGGACCAGCTTAACTTCACCATTCTTTTCAGCATCTCTAAAAACATGAAATCTGATGTTGATATGCATTGTTCTTCCACGCTGCACCAGATTTTTATCCATCGCAATGGCTGATTTATTGTCCACATAGATCACTGTTGATTCTTTTGGCAACAGAGACGATTCAAACATGATCTTTCTCAACCAGATTGCTTGATTTGTTGCAGCAGCAGCAGCCCCATACTCGGCTTCCGCTGAAGATTCAGCTACAATATCTTGCTTCTTTGTGCTCCAAGAAAAAATATCAAATGAAAAACACTAACCAGATGTGTTTTTGTAATCATCCAAACATCCACCCCAAGCTCTATCTGAATAGCCAATAAGAGCTCCATTTTCTGCACTTCTATACCATATTCCATAATTAGGCATCCCTCTAATATACATTAACACCCTTTTAGCAGCTCCAAAATGCTTAGTACTGGGACTTTGCATATATAGAGATAACAAATTGACAGCGAACATTATGTCTGGCCTGGAACCTGCTAGATACAATAAGCTTCCAATGAGGCTTCTGTAAACCTTTGGATCCAAGGGGAGTTGACACAGCTTTGCACTTGTCAAGCTTGAACCTTTTTAACAGATCAAAGCACATTAGGACAAGAAAATTCCTTCACAGGATTGAGAAATCTCCATTCCCAGGAAAAACTTCATTTCTCCAAGATCGGACATTTCAAAGGCTTTTAGCATTTTTAACTTGTTGAACTGCAAGAGGATTTTCACCTGTGATCATCAAATCGTCGACATAAACTGATATCATAATCAACATCCCATCAGCTTGCCTTTTGAAGTACAAAGTAGGCTCATTAAGGCTTCTGGTGAAGCCTTGAGACAGCAGATGAGTATCCAGCTTACTATACCAAGCTCTTGGAGCTTGTTTAAGACCATAGAGGGCCTTTTTAAGCTTGTACACCTTGTCTTTTTCACCTGCAACAGTAAAACCTTCAGGTTGTTCAATATATGTCTTCCTCAAGCAATCCATTGAGAAATGCAGATTTGACATCCAAGTGTAACGACCCGGATTTTCGTACGACTTCATTGGAGCTTGAGAATTTCGTTTTGGACAAAATATGGACCAAGTGTCGTCTCAAGGGAGACCACACAGCCAGTGTGAGGTCACGCGAGCCGTGTGGCCTCCAGTGACACAACACTTGACCTTAATTTTGAGGGTGTGGACTTGGTGTGGGACTTCGAACTAAGGCTCATCACACTTGGACCCCACACGGGCCGTATCACACCTCATAGATCGTGTGGAGAGCCGTGTGAATGCCCTTGGGCTTGAACCAACAAGTTATGGCCTAAGTGTTGGGGTACAGCCTGTCACATGAGCCGTGAGGCTTGGCACTGGCCGTATGGCCAGTCGCGTGGCCTTCAAAGTGTGGTGTGGCAGGTATTCTTTTGACTAAGTGCTGGTATATGGGAACACCACATGGACAGTATAGCTCCACACGGGCCGTGTGGCCAACCGTGGAGCTTGCCTTCACCAAGTTTTTCTAAGTGTCAATCTAAGGTTCCAATTTCTAGATTTTTTTTGTCTAAGCATGGGATCTTCAAGCTCAAGTTAATTTTACTTTTAAGCCTTCAAATCAAGCTTATTCATGTTCTTTAAGGCTATCATGGGTCTCACACGTCAAGCCAAGTTCAAAGAAATTTCGTCAGCTAAGTTTTTCATAAGTACCGATAGAAGGGTAACTTTAAATGGGCATATCGCTTAGCACAAAATGAACTGGGTGGCCCACGACCTATCAAATTAATGCTCTTTGAATTAACTTTTCAATGCACTTGGTCTCACCTCATTTTGAGTTTGGAGAAAAATGTTATGGCCTTTTTCGTAAAATCTATTTGGGCTAGACAGAGGAGCTTCACAACCCTGAAGGGCTTCACGACCCGTGAAGCTGGTCGTGTGAAGCTTTGGGTAAAAATTAATGGGGTATTTTGATAAGATATTGGTAATAACAAGAATGTGATCACATATATATCTATGATTATGGCTCCTTAAGCATTTTGAGTGTTTACACCATTTTATATATGTATGAGTATTATGACTATGAAAGTATAGTTTTGGCATTTGAGCCTAAGTATGAATCATTATGAATGGTGTTTGTATTTTAAGTCTAATTGTACATTGAAATATTTTGGCAAAACTTGTATTTCTATGAAATCATATATAACTACGTATATTATAAGTATCCTTGTGGGATGACGACTTAGCACCGATGGAAGGAGGGTTCCCTCTCTTTCCTCGAACTATTTGCCTAGCATAAGTTCCTTTCCAAAATGGGGGTGCTCTTAAGGAAAGTTGCCTCTAAAATGGGGTTGCACTTAAGGAGAAGAAATGATATGATATGATATGATATATGTGAAAATCCCATCCAAAATGGGGTGCCCCTAAGGAAGGTTGCTTCATACGAAATGAGGGTGCCCGTAAGGTGAAGTATGGTTTACCTTTGGCAAGTAGACCACCTCTTTACCAATGAAAGAATTTCATCGGGATTTCAAGTAATAGCTTGCTTAGTCTTACTTATATCGGTGGAGGTCACATCCCCACTATATATATGAGTATCATTTGCATTTCAAGCATCATGAATTTCATAGCATCTTGGTATATTACATTCCTTGCTATAAATCTCTTCCTATATTATGTGCCCTTGCCATCTAACATTATATGCAGGTTTTGGTAAGTTACATGCATTGCACCCCGCATACTTAGTACATTGAAATGTATTAATGCTTTCTTTTGCTTACATGCTCTCACCATGTAGGGGCCGGAGATTACTTTCATCCATCGTTTGACGCTAGATCGGAATTGAAACATTGTTGTGGTGAATCCTATCTTCTGAGGAAAATCCACCATTCCTCTACCTATATTGCTTCCATTTGTGTTATTTACTTAGAGGTTGAGCCCAGGACATGTCTTGGCCCCCGTCCTATCTTACGGCTAGAGGCAATGTTGGACATCATGTAGACTCTCATCGGATCCAT
>DF357352.1:34482-64872 GCA_000787875.1 Solanum virginianum | reverse complement strand
GCTTCGAAGCCTAGTTATGTTTTATGTTCATTTTTTGCCATTCTTGTGAACCATTAACTACATCCTAAGCTTTTATGTCTTTAGAATCCGTACAATAAGAGTATGAAAAGAAATTGGTAAGTTTGAAGTACCTTAGGATCTAATGGTTCTAAAAGTACTAACGCTTATAATTGTCGATAGGAAGCCCAAATTATCTTGAGAATCGTTTTGAGACGCTTCCTAATAGTTTGCATGACCTAGGTGAAATATGTTCCTTCTAATTCGAGCTTGTGTATGACTTTTCATCCTTGTGTACTACTAATGCCAGAGTTACCTAGAGGCTAGAAAATGAGATTTGTGAAAACTGGTGTTGATCGTACAAATTAAATGCTTGCCTTCAATTGGTTCAGTGACTTTTGTTTTTCTGTGATAGATAAATAGTATTGGGTCAATTCTAAGCAGATTTTCCTTTACCATGTCCTATCCTCCATTATGTGATTTAACACCTTATTGATGAACATATCAGTTTCTGGAGTATATCTTCAACGTAAAATGTTAGTGTATGGATTCTATAATGATAATATGAGGCTGGTAGATGAAGTCTGTGAAGGTAATGTTAGGGTGTCAAGTCATCTGTGGTATTCATGATCAGTTAATCTATGTTTTAAAAACTGAGATATTAAGGTGATTACTTATAATTTCTGTACTTGCGAGCTATTGCATGAAGAAAGAGTTTTTGTAGACTTCCATGTTGCTTTCATTCAATTTGTTTTTAATAGTTCTTGAATATATTACTATCTTCTGCATCAACTTTGTAAATTAGTTCCTTTAAATGGTTTTTACAATTCGTATAGAAAAACAAGTCCATGTTTTTAGCCTATGCATCTATTAACTGTACCAAGTTGCAGTTTTAATGTCATTCATTTGATTTTTGGTTTGAAGTTTATGAATATGTTTTATAGTGGCATTTTGGACATGGAAATTAGTCAGTTAGAGACTTGTACTGATCTTGCTGGACTTTATGTGCTTGGAAACCTTGTGAAATCATTTCTGACATAAATTATCTTTTGTAAATAAGAAGAGTCACTGTGTAGATATGTTAAATATTTATATGTTCCGATGTTGACATTATGCTTGGGCGCAACTCGTGATTCGAGCAGTCCAAACATATCCTTAGTGGACGTGACTCATGGTCCGAGCAGTCTAGAACATATCTTTAGTGGACATGACTCATGGTCCGAGCAGTCCAGAACATATCCTTTGTGGACATGACTCATGGACCGAGCAGTCCAGAACATATCCTTTGTGGACATGACTCGTGGTCCGAGCAGTCCGAAACATATCCTTTATGGACATGACTCGTGGTCCGAGCAGTCCAAGACATATCCTCAGTGGGCATGACTCGTGGTTCGAGCAGCCCAAGACATATCCTTAGTGGACGTGACTCGTGATCTGAGCAATCCAGGACACATTCTTGGTGGACGCGACTCAATACCCCGAGCGGTCCAACTTTTGCACTATGTCATTTATGTATTAGGATTTGTGATCATAGGGACGCCTAGCTTATTTATCCTAGGTTTGATATGTGATGGAGATTTCGGAGGTTTGAACGTTCTGGTAAGATGTTGTGGTATGGCGTGAGTTGGGGGTCGCCGTCGTTTCTGTACGTTATACATAAATTTGGTATTCTAAAAAGAAATATTTTGATATTTGTATATGCATTTGATTCCCATACTTCTATTTTGAATTATTATCCCAGTTTGCATTTTGGGAAGTAAGCATTTTAATATTTCGGTTATGTTTTAAATTGCTATAATTTTGTTTTAGTTACTACTCTGATTTACATTTTGCATACTCTGTTTTACATATTCGGTACGTATTTCGTACTGATCCCCCTTTGCTTCGGGGGCTGCGTTTCATGCCCGCAGGTACTGATCTATCAGCTTAGGACCTCTGTCTACTATTTGAAGTGCTCCTCTACTTCGGAGCCTACTTATAACCAAGAAGAAGGCTATCAGCCTCTCCTAGGAAAATTGGGAATGCTTAGGACCTCTGTCTGATGTTTGAAGTGCTCTTTTTGCTTCAGAGCAAACACTTGATATATATATAATTTTTGTTTTCCTATTTTGTATTTATGTACATTTGAGGGTACGATGAGGCCCTGTCCCGTCTTCTGATTCTGTTGGTATAGTTAGAGGTCTGTGGATGCCTGTGCGTATGGGATATGTCAGTTTGTATATCGATGTATGTATCTTGTGTATGTTGGGTGGTGTAACCGCAGCGGTGACTTTGTCGGCCCGCATGTATATATGTATATATATTGTGTACTGGGATTTTTCTATATGCAGGGTTTGGGTAGTTAATAAAACAAAGAAAACTCTGCCAAAATTTCTGTAAATAAGTTAGCTATTATAATTGGAATCCGTCTTACTGGTTATGTCTGGGTTCCCCAATCGGGCACTCATCACGGCTTATGAACTGGGTCGTGACATGCAACCACCTTCTAGGAAGGGTTCTGTTTCAATTAGGCACCTAATTTACGCAGCCACCTTCTAGGAAGGGATCTGTTTCAATTAGGTCTTATTTATTATAAATTTACAATTTACAACTAATATTTTGTACCATTTTAAAAATCTTGCCTAAGTTGTTCTAACATTTCTTGTGTTACATTGTATGGAATCTCAACTTAAGCTTATTCTTCCATGAAATCCATGCTGTCTTCACTTGATTCTGATAAAATATTATCTACAGCGGATTCAAATTGAGCTGGAAAATTTTAACGTTCTAAATTTCTTCGTTCCGTATTTATCTGATGTCTAAATAAAATTGATATTTCAAAGTTGTTTGCCGCTAATGATTGTTGAAAGTCCCCAAGTTAGAATCTTGTCGCGCTAAAAGTGCCTTCCGAAGCCACGGACGATGCTTGAATAGCTAGAATATCACGGACCACCCGTTGATGTCTTGGAAAAGATTTTCCTCGATTCCTCCACCAGTCCAAAAGTTATGGCTTCCCCTGTGCATCTTAATACTTTCAGTAGCCTGGTTAAGATATTCATCAAAATCATTATGATCGTTAGTACCAAGACCAAGATTATATTGACCATCTCATCAATATCATCATCGTATCTACACCTATGTGGTTCAGGTTGTTGAACTTGTACATCATTTAAACTAGAAAAATATAAACCATATACTTTTCTAGCCTCTAATATAATGCTACTTCTAACAAAAAACAAATAATGTTCAGGATTTTCTCCATCGTCTACAATTTCTAAATGTCTATATATATTATCTACCATTCTAGATACACCAACTTCTTTGTAAGCCGGGTTAAACAAAGATACAGTTAAATAAATTTGAGCAATTGGGAAAAAATATTTTTTAAATTTATCAATCATTTTTTTAACAGGTTGTTCAAATTTTTGATGATCTTTAAACTTAGTAAATTTACAAGAAATAGCATAAATATTTGGTAAAACGAAAGAAATAGTAGGATAATAAAGATCCAAAATTTGTTTAGTAGCTAATTAAAAATCTTTTAAAAAATCAACTAGTTCTTTAATATCTTTCCAATCATTTTCATCAATTCGAAAATTCATATAATAATTATGTGCATTCCAAACCATTTGAAAGGGTCTGTTATACTCATAAGCTACTTGAAGAATATCATACAAAGACTTTCACTTAGTAACTACCAGTTTAGGAATTTTTCTAACGGGTCTCTTATATTCAATACGCTACTTGAAGGATATCATACAAAGAATTCCACCTAGTAACTACCAGTTTAGGAATTTTTCTAATAGGCAAATTACATTCAATACACCTATTTTCAAATTCTTTATGTCTAGCCTTAACTTAACATTTAAAAATAAGATGACATGCTAATTCAACTTTATTACAAGAATTATCAAATAAAGAAATATCATCTCTAGCAATTAAATTATATATATGTGCAACACACCTAATATGAAAATCATCTTCGTAAATAGGAGTAAGAATAGGTTGTAAATAATCAACAATATTTTTATTACTAGAAGCATTATCTAATGTTACACTAATTATTTTACTAGATAAGCCATAAAATTAAAAGACTTGAAGAATTGTTTGTGCAATATAAGAACCAATTTTACGCATTTCACAACATTTATAACCTATAATTCACTTTTGCATAAACCAATTTTCATCAATCCAATGTACAGTAATTGTAAAATAATCATTACTATTTACACTACGGCCCATATCAGAAGTAATCGCTACTTTGCAAGTATTATAAACAAATAAACAACGAAGATAATGTAAATGTCGTGCATGATAATCAAAAATATCTCTACTTTACAAGTATTATAAGCAAATAAACAACGAAGATAATGTAAATGTCGTGCATGATAATCAAAAATATCTTTTTTTATTGTATTTCGTGAAAAATCATTAAACGATGGGTTATAAACAATTTGAATATAATGAATAAAATCCACATTTTCACCAAAACTAAAAGGCAAACCCGTTACAACAATCATTTTTGCCAATTCTTCTAGGCCCCGTTGTTTATTATAGGGGCTACGTGAATGAGGACCAGAAATATTACTAGGGTTTAATTGCGTTTGAAGCATATTCTCTTTTAGGCCCCGTTGTTTATTATAGGGGCTACGTGAATGAGGACCAGAAATATTACTAGGGTTTAATTGCGTTTGAAGCATATTAGAACCACCTACTCCTACGGATTGTTCAGGGAGGGGAATTCTACGTTTTTGCGCATCCGCAGCGGCTTGAGCATTCAAAAATTCTAATTTACAACAATTCATCAAATGATTTTTCAAATGACCCGTCCCACCCGCCTTTTCCGAAGTTTTATAGTTTAAAACATGTTTACATTTATTACAAATAGCTTTTGTTTTACATTCACTTTGTGTCATAAATTGCCAAACAACCAATTTTTTTTTGCACGTTGCGGTTTAGGCCTACTAGATGTGTCTGGATGTACGGGGTGAGCAGATGTCATAAATTGCCAAACAATCGATTTTTTTGCACGTTGCGGTTTAGGCCTACTAGATGCGTCCAGATGTACGGGGCGAGTGGGAGCGGGAAGGGAGGAGCAGGAGTGGGAGTAGCAGCATATGGTGGTTGTGTTTCATCATCATCAAAATTACCTTCATCTTCATTAATTTCAAAATTATCTTCCAGTAAATCTTCACTGAAACCAAATCTTTATTGAAGAAAATCATGACATAATTTCGTTTTAGAATTGATATTAAAATAAGTTTCGTTAACATGCGCAAAATCATCCGTATTTATAAGAATTGGCGGTTGTCTAGTTGATTTAGAAGAACTACCACTTTCTTTTTTACCCGTTAAAGCTTTTGCAATTCCACCAAAAAAAAAAATTCTTTTCCACCGGAATCCATTTTTAATAAAATGATAATATATATTTATGAATAATGCAAATAATAATTCATGTAGTAAACTAGTAACAACAACTAACAAGTAACAAGAAACAATTAAAGAATAAAAGTTAATAAGTTGGAACGAATGTACCAAACATCTATATAAAAACAGACTTAGAAGCCGAATTTGATAAACTTGAAGCTTGAATATGCTCCACCCAAAATATTCTCCAACTTTCAAATAGCCAAGAAAATTTCATAAAGTAATTAACTAATTGATGATAAAAATTTAGTAATTAAAATTTGAGAAAGTAAATAATAAATATTTAGTATAATTATAATAACAGAGACTTAGAGAGTAGAATTAGAGATGAAGAATATAATAGAGAATTGAGATTTGAGATTGAGAGAATCTGTATGAAAAAATATTGAGGGAATGAGGGGTATATATAGGAAAATATATAAGAAATTAATTTTAAAAAATTTTAAAAAAAGGGTAAATAGTAAGAATCTGTATGAAAAAATATTGAGGGAATGAGGGGTATATATAGGAAAATATATAAGAAATTAATTTTAAAAAATTTTAAAAAAAAAGGGTAAATAGCCGTTTCAAACGGCTCCTTTGTGACTCACAAGTTGTGTATTGTCCATTGGGGTGGGCCGCACTCCCCAACGATCCAATAAGTTATTTTTTTAATTTTTTTATTTTAATCGGTAAACTGGATTGATTTCGGTATACCGGGACCGGTATTAACCGAAAAAATAGCCCCCTCCCATCTCGGACCCCCTACCGGCCACCCTTACCCTCGGTATCAACCGATAGCCTACCGGACCGGCACTGCCGGTTCTGATGCCACCCTTACCCTCACTTCCACCCTACCCCCCACCCTGAACCCCACCCCGCTCCAAATTATTATTATTATTTTAAGGAAAAATAAAAAAAATTTCACAAGAAATTGATTTTTTTTCAACCTCCTTCCACTCTACCCCCGTCCTACCCCACCCTCAAATTTATTTAAAAGAAAATTCTTAAAAGTTAAATTTTTCTCATACTCCTATACCCAAGCCCCCCACCCCCCTAAATTTCTATAAATATGTTTTTAGTGCAATTAAGAACTATTTAGTATGAGTGGGAGATCTATCCCATATTTTGCTCATTTTGACCATATGAGGCATTCTTAAAATAGATCAACCCACATTTACGAATTTAGAAAATGTGAGTTATCTGTTAGAATACATATGGTCAAATGTATTTCTTTCACCTTATATGGGCTGAAATTGTCACTCCTAACCATATCAAATATTAGTTAAGGTGTGCTTTTCTAACCATTTAATGATAGTTCAGGTAGAAAACTTGTACTACGAATAGTTTAGGTAACAAAACTCAAAAACTATGATAGTTTAAGTATGTTTTTTACTATTAGCTCTACTTAAAATATTTGTTTCAATTTACTTGTCCATGTTTGCAAATCAAGAATGTTTTATTATTTCTTTGTCATATTAGTCTTAGAATCAATAACAACCAACATAAAGTAATTATCAATAAAATTTATAGTCTATTGGCCAAGTTTATGGGGGGGGGGGGTTGGAATTGCTAATTTTAAAATGTTAGGATGTTTGGCAAACTTTAAGGAGAAAATAAGTGTTTTTGAAAAGTGGGGGAAGTTTTTTTTTTTAGAAACTAAACAAAGTAAATTTTATCCGGAAAGCATTTTTTTTAAATGTGGGGGATTGATGATTGCATATTCTTATTTATCAAATATGATTGGATTTTCATCTTTTTTGTAGTTAAGTCAAGCATCGATCTACTATAGTCAAGAATGGTCTCTAATATTTGGCGTATTTTTATTTAAAAAAAAGGCCTAATTTTTATTACAACCCCTAATAATATTTCTTTATTGTATACTATTCTAGACTGTATAATAGATTCCTTGGCATAGATGATGAGAAGATGAAATGCAATAAGATTTGAAATATATATGATTGTTCAACCATCAAACCCCATATTTTTGAATAGCTAAAATATCACCCTAAAAGTACCATCAAATTTTACCAGAACCCACCATAAATGACCGAAGAAACTCCCTTATGTTGTCATCATCATGCTTCACTCTCACCCAAACAAACAACCCACATCGTTGTCTCTATCCTCAACACACTTCTCTTCTATTTATATTAAAATATAGAAATGTGGATTAATGATGAGGAACACACTTTTTTCGTGTTTTTTGTGTTTAATATTAAAATATGACAGAATAAGGGTTTATTGAAGAAGAACGCAATTGTCTAGAGCATGAGTTGGACTGAGTTGAGATTTTTGGTGTTCTAATATGGGTTATTCTCATATATTACTATTCAATTTTAATAAAAGAACTTTCCAAGTTGAACTAATATTTGACATTGTTACTCATAGCTTCTGATTGTTCACCAGAATCGTCAGGTAAAACTATCGAAAAGGCTGTTGTTGCTCTAATTTTGTCATCTTTGATCAACAACTAGTGCTGCTGACACTACTCCAATCGCTCCTAGTAGAGGCATGGAACTTGGAATAACTTCTTTGTTGCTTCGAAACTTTACTTGCTGTTGCTGTGATAATTCTGAGTACACCTGGACTTCAAGGTTTTAGGAAGTATCTTGAATGCTACTATCTAGTTTATTTTCTGGACGTTCAAAGTTAATAGTGTAACTTTTTATCCATTTCCGTTTACAAATTAAACTTTCAAAGTCCAAATAATAAAGATAATAACTAGAAAGTTGCATTCAAGCCACTTCCTAAAAAGTGTTAGGTGCATTACATAATCCAAATGGCATTCTCTTGAATGCGGAAGTACCATAAGGGCATGTAAAGATGGCTTTCTCTTGATCCTCTGGCACTATAGAAACCTTGTTGTTTCCTGAATATCCATCTAAGAAATAGTACCAACCTCTACTAGCCAACATCTCTTGAATCCAGAGTGAACAACTATTGTACTCCCTAGTTGGCCAGACTCGGAAGTATAGGTAAAAATAGCATATGAATAATCAAAAGAACCCATTCATAGATGTTTAAAGTTAAGAACTACACATTTTCTATGGCTACAACCCCAGAATATGGAGATTTAGCCACTCATAGTTGTGAAATACACCTTGAATGATATGGAAAACACTAAAACCCAAAGAATAAAGATTAAACTAACCAAAATACTTTGAGAAAAAGGTTCTCCATCATCTCTACTGAGTTTCTCATGTAAAAAACAGCATGTAAACCAAAAGTCTATGATAGAATAATATTAAAAATCCCGCAACTCAACTTTTTCGCATCTTGTCCTCAGGTCCACGATGCAGACCCCTTGTGTTTACTAAGTTTTCGCTTAATTTGCTGACTGGGTACTTTACCACATCTTTGCAAAGGTCCTTGCATATTTTTTCGCTTCTCACCTTTTTCTGCATTTTTCAGCTTTCACAACTTTGTCCCAAGTCTGCCACGTGGACTTTGGTCTTCTTGCTGCTTCTATTGACTTTCATCTTCCGATTTTCGAGTTTTGTTCTTCCTTCAAGTCTAGGTTTAACTCTGGACTTTCCCAATTAAAGCAAATTACTGCAAAAACACAATCAACCGATGCACTTGGCCCTGTATTAGCAAAATAAGAGAAAAATACACTAAAACCCCTAGACTCTATGAATTTACCCTCTGATTTATCTCTATTTATAGGTACTTTTGGCTACTTGGGCGTATAAATATGCCTAAGATGACCACCCCACACTTAGAGCTTTGTCCGTCCTGGGGAAAATCAGGACACATCCATAAGACTCCCTATGGAATATGTACAGCGAACATCACACGACCAACTTGTTGAACCATTGTGAACACTTCTTAGCACCCTTAGGAGAATTTACTCACTCCTCGCACTCATGTACATATGTGGACTCATGCAGAATATTTAATAGTTCATCCAATTACTGACCTTCGATGATCATGTGCCCTCGCTAAGAAGAATTACCCATGCATACCACTAAAAACCTACATAGAGTATTAAAAATGGCTATACAAACAACTCTCGCTCACCAAAAAGATGTCTTATGTTGCTCCTAGATTCCATAGTCTTGCCCCTAATGTGAAACTTAGACCTAGCTGGAATTTTCCTTAGAGGATCAAGTAGGTCTTTGTTCGGTTGTAGTGTAAGCTGCGGACTGGTGGGATACATTTATGGATATGGCTGACAAGGCTAAATTCCCAAGCGCTTATAGTATACACTTTACTTTGTTTCATCCCTTTCATTCCTCCTTAATTTAATAACCTTTATTAACACTTCACTATGCAATGCTTTAAGTACTCAAATTTATTTACATACAATCAAAAGACAATACTAAACTACGAATAAGAAGACATCCTATAAAAAAATTTCTTTTTTTCAAAAACCTATGTGCATCCGTGATAAATCTATGATGCGGAGGCATCGCGGATCAGCACTGGTTAACTGGACTCCACTTTTTCTTGGGCTAAAATAGTGTGCATCCGTATTTGCTCTGCAACATGGAAGCAACGGAGATCACCACCATTTGGTCAAAATCTATGTTAATTAAAAAAATTTCAATTGACACTCTACACTTGCTCAGCCCCAGGTGTCCATTCAAGTTCCCTCTTCTCTAATTCAACTTATTAAAACGCTAGGGAATTAGGATAAAACATGGATTATTGACCCAAGAAAAGGGATTGGCTTGAATTATGGTTAATCAAAGAATAGGCCAAGGCTCAAAAGGGCTAACTAAGGGTATTTTAAATAGAAGAGTATAACAATGTTACACTATTAGGCTACCAAAGAAATGCCTAGATCCTCTCCTCTAATTCCAACTCCTACTAAGTCCAATCTACATACCAGATAAGTTTTAGAACTTATTGCAACACAGACTCACAATTTGCTCACTCGCTCTTGGCACACTTTCATCACAAGGTTAGCACTAGAGTTCCTACTATGGTTTTCACATGAATTCAATTAATTAAGCGCATATAAAATTGTGACTTACAAGGATTAAGCATCTACTTCTAAACTAGGTTCAAATGCTCACCCTCGATGCTTCTTTGTATACCACAACACTCTAAATGAACTCGATTTGATCAATTCCCTTAGGTCAGTCATCATCCATCCATCATAGGGCCCTCATCACTCAACTATGACTACAATTCCTATTTGCAATATACAAGCAACCATTACTACATTATTGCATCAATAGGATATAACCATTCAAGAATCTATGCATAACATAGTTAATAGTTACTAATTACAAACACAAAGCAAAATACAAGATGTCCAACCTACAAATGAAAGAGATGTCTAGAATAAACATAATCATCACAAAGCAAAATAAAAAAAAGTATAGTCTTAATACATGCCAAGAATAATGAATTGAAGCATAATCATAGAACAATCCCTACGTCAGACTTAGACTTAGCACTGCCCTCAGTGCTAACCATATCAGGCCCTGGTAGAATGGGCTTACCCCACACGTAGACCAATGGCTTGTCAGCTATCTCCTCATCCTCAAACTTAGACTCATCATGCACCTCTCCCAAGTTCATGGGTACATCATCCTCCACTGGTTCGATGAACTTCGGTCCAATTCCCAAAACCATTTTAGCATGGACATTCAGAAGGTATCAAACCTTAACATCTTGCAGCTCTGCTCATATGGAGTGGCAGCCGCCTGTCTGGTGTCACAGTAAGTCAAGTCCATATATGCGATAAACTTATCCCGATAAGCTCTCTCTGCAGTGGTGAGCACCGGGCCCAAAGACACATTCAGCCCCTTAATATTAGTGGCAATATAGGGGGCCTGAATAATGGGGAAATAATCAGCATCCTCTTCCGGTACACCTGTCATAAGGCATAATTGAGTAATCAAGCCTCCGAATGCATACCTGTGAGCCTTATGGGTTTTTGCCTTCCTCATAGCTAGCCTGAAGATGGCGCCATAGTTTAACGTCATCCCTGTCATGAGTGCATATGTGAGACACACTTGATCCCTCATCCCGTTAGTAAAATGCTATCCCGGGAAGAAGTGCATCACAAGCTTGACCCAGACCCTGGCCTCTTTTGTCATGTGAGCAAACGGGAAGGAAAGATGATAGCCCCTCTCCATTTATCGAACCTACTTAGTTGTGGAGTTCGGCCCAGCAAGAGTGTGTTTGATGGCTTGGTATGGTAGGTGAAAGTATAGCTTATTAAAAACACCCACTAAGACCTCTTCAGGGGTGCCTTGGACCTTATTGATAACAAGAGGGGAAATGTTGATCTCCATTCCCTGAATGACGACTAATTGGGTCTGCTGCTCCTTGCTGAGATTGGCATAGAATTCCCAAACCAAACTTAGATTGCAAGGCCAAGGTTCTTGGAATAAGAACCCCAATAATAGCTCATTGCACCTGTTCAGAATCTGCAGGTACTCATCCCTCAAAGAGTCCACATTGATTGGGATGTCCGGGTTGTACTTCGTCACATAATAAGACTGGTATGACCTTTTCCCTTCCTTGTTCACTGCTTTTCCCCCATACCAAACCTGCTAGCCTCTCCTAGTGTCTGGGGCATTTGTGGAACATTGTGGGCTCGCTTCCTAGTGATGGAAGTCCCTGCTCTGTTAGATTGACTGGCACGACGTGGACGGGAAGACATGATACCTACAACCAAAACAAGTCTATATTTAATACACAGGTAACAATTCCCATGACCCCACACTTAGATTCAAGCCTGTATGGCTTAGGTACTTAGACTTATCAAAGTCTTACGGGCTATGGGATCACAGCTGAACAATTCACACCCTTTCTTCAAGGCATACACATCACCCCAACACTAATAACATACCTTTTCACAGTTACTGGCGCAACCTCATAGGCACATTAGGCAATTCGAACAATTCGACCCCTCAAATAGTGCATTCAACCCCCTACAATGTACTTTGGCAAAGTTCAACATGGGAACTTCACAAAAAGCATGATGCACTGTTAAGAACATATAAACCCCCAATTTTCCTCCCAAAATCTCCTAGAAATTCAACTTAGGGTTTACACCCTCATCAATCAAGCATAATAGACACTCCCATCAACATATCAACCCACAATAAGTCACTCCCAACATGGATCAACTAAGAAAAAGCAATCAACAACTTGACCCACTTGAAATTTTACCCAAAACCATGAAAGATTTCATACCTTGAAGCAATGGAATGAAGTAAAATTGAAGTGGAGTTAACATACCTTGAGTGGAGAATGAACTTTATGAAGTGGGGTTCTTGACCCAATTGATGTGCAACGCAAATTTGTTTGCAAATTGGGGGAAAGAGGGAAGAAGGAGAGAAAATTGGAGAAATAAGGTTTTGGGGTCATGGGGTATGCGTGAAAAGGGAAAAACAACGGTTGAGGGTATTTAAAGGGGGCAGGGCCACGTTAGGACACGGAGAATTTAAAACAGATTCGCGTTGCCTCCACGTTGCGGAGAGAATGAGGACCTACACTTAATGAAAATCATTTCCTGTGTGGGAAACAGTGGGCATGATGCATCCGCATCGCGGTGCCATCGCGAAAGCTTCATAAAAAAATATTTTTCACTCGGGGGGCTGTAAAATTTCACAAATACCTGAGTATGCTTCAAAACATCAAAACTAATGGATTAGACCAAGAAAATACAAAAAATACCCAACGGATCATCAGAAAATGAGGATGGAAAATTTTGCACAAAAATGTACAAGTTCACGACGTGGAGGTATCGCGGACCTGTACTTGTGTAAATTTTTCACACTTTTCAGTATGGGATTTGATTTACTGATTTTTTTAATAAAATAAAGAAATAATCAATTATTTTACCTCACCACAGGTTATCTCCTATGCAGTGCCTGATCTAACATGGCGACACGATGCATTATCAACTCTTTCATCACTGGCCAACTTAATAGCCTCTTCAGCCTGATTCGTATCCTCATTGAAGTAGTGTTTGACACATTGACCATTCACCAAAGCCATTGGTTCGTGGTCACATCTTTCAACTCCATGGCACTGTGGGGTGTAACCGTTACCACCACGTATGGTTCACTCCATTTGGTTCTTAGCTTTCTTGGGAATAATTTTAGACGTGAGTAAAAGAGCAATACCTATTATCCCAGCTCAAAGTTCTGCTTGATTATGTATCAATCATACCATTTCTTGGTTCACTCCTTGTAGAGCTTAGCATTTTCATAGGCCTGGAGCCGGAACTCATCCAACTCGTCCAATTACTCTTATCTCTTTCTGCCAGCGAGCTCTAGGACAAGATTCAACTTTTTATTGCCCAGTATGCCTGGTGCTCGAGCTCGATAGGCAAGTGACAAGCCTTAGTATACACCAGTCAATAAAGTGAGGTGCCAATTGGGGTCTTGTACGCAGTCCAGTATGCCAACACAGCTTCATCCAACTTAATTACCCAATCTTTTCAGGTGGCGTTCATTGTCTTTTGCAATATCTGCTTGACCTCCTGATTTGACACCTCTACTTGTCTGCTTTTCTGTGGGTCATATGATGTAACCACTTTATACCTTATGTCATATTTTTCCAAAAGATTCACAGTTTGGTTGAGAAAGTGGGTACCTCTATCACTGATGATGGCTCTTCGAATACCAAATCGAGTGAAAATGATCTTCTTGAGGAGCATCATTGGTTAGGAGGACTACTATTTCTACCCATTTAGAAATGTAATTAATAGATACTAGGATATAGTGACACCAAATAATGGGGGGAATGGCCCCATGAAATTTATGCACCAAACATCAAAAATCTCCACCTCCAGAATATTGTTTAGGGGTATCTCATGCCTTCGAGATATGGCACTAGTCTTCTAGCAAGCATCACATGCCCTAGAGAACTGAATAGCATATTTGAAAAGAGTAGGCCAGAAGAAACCTGATTACATGACCTTGTGTGATGTCCTGTCACTACCATGATGACCCCCATATAGAGAAGCATGACATCTCTCTAGAATTGTTTTCATTTCCACCTCTGGAATATATCTCCTCACCATGCGGTCAGCCCCTTGTTTGAAAAGGTACGATTCATCCCAGATATATGCCTTCACATTATGAGCCAACCTTTTTTTAGCTATTACGTGGCATCAGGAGGAAATATACCACTCTCCAAGTAGTTCACTATATCAATGTACCACGATAGTTGTTCCACCTCAATTGCAAGAAGCTGTTCATCACGAAACTCTTCTTTGATCTACAATTGCTCACCTATGTGAGTATCAATTTCCAGATAGGAAATGTGATCAACAACCTGGTTCTCACTATCCTTACGATCCTTGAACTCAATATTAAACTCTTGGAGCAGTAGGATCCATCTTATCAGTTGCAACTTTGCATCCTTCTTGTTGAACAAGTATTGCACGACCGCGTGGTTTGTGAACACCACAACTTGGGTTCCTATCAAATATGCTGTAAATTTATCAAATACATACACTAATGCCATCATTTCTTTCTTAATAACTGTATAATTGCTCTGTGATGCATCCAAAGTCTTTGCTGGCATAGTATATTGAAAGGAAAACTTTGTCTCTGCACTGCCCAAGTATCGCACCCATTGTTATATCACTGGCATCACACATTAGCTCAAAGGGGAGCCCCCAATTAGGTGCTACCAAGATAGGTGCCTCCACCAACTTCTTATTCAATAATTCAAATGCCTGCATACAAGAATTATCAAAGTTAAATGGTACTTGTTTCTCTAGAAGGGCGTAAAGCGGCTTCATAATCTTCGAGAAGTCTTTATTGAATCTGCAGTAGAAACTCGTATGTCCTAGAAAACTCCAAACTCCTTCACTAAAACTGGTGGTGGAAACTTGTTGATCACCTTAATTTTTGCTTTGTCTACCTCCAACCCCTTCTTAGATACTTTATGGCCTAATACTATCCCCTCCTCAACTAGAAAGTGGCATTTCTCTAAGTTAAGAACAAGGTTAGTCTCGTTGCACCTTGCTAGTACTCCATCCAAATTCTATAGGCAGCTCTCAAAAGATTCACCAAAAATATAGAAGTCATCTATGAACACCTCCACGAAGTCCTCCACCATGTCATAGAATATGGCCATCACACATCTTTGGAAAGTGCCTAGTGCATTGCACAACCCTAAGGACATGCGTTTGAATATATATGTCCCATATGGACAAGTGAAGGTTGTCTTTTCCTGGTCCTCGGGTGTAATAGTTATCTGGTTATACCCCAAGTACCTATCCAAGAAGCAATAATACTTTTGCTCAGCGAGTCTATCTAGCATCTGATCAATGGAAGGCATGGGGTAATGGTCTTTTCTAGTAGCATCATTCAATTTTCTGTAATCCATACAGATATGCTACCCCATCACCGTTCTAGTTGGAATCAACTCATTCTTCTCATTGGTGACAACCGTCATCCCACCTTTCTTACCTGAGATGTGATGGTAACTGCTACAACTCCAACTGAGGAGCCTCTTCAACTGAGGGTTTGGTTGGTGGTCCCAACACCCTATTTAATGGCTCAGCCATCTTCTTCAGCATATACACATTGTGAGTATTTAACACACTCTCAATTTCTCGAGCCTCAGTATCATCCACTAGTCCTTGATTTAATAACACTCTGGCTAGTGTATCTGTAATCTCAACTTGGCTCACAGCAACTGTAGTGTCTATCACTGTGATGGTTCTCAGATCTTTATATGCAGCTTATATCTTCATAGCTTTGTACACATCGAATACTTCTACTTTATTTTGGGCTCTCACGGTAAGCCTCCCTGCTGCAACATCAATCAATGCCCTCTTGTAGCTAGGAACGGGCACCCGAGTATGACTGGGACCTCAGGGTCCGGCTCAAAATCCAAAATGACAAAGTCCATAGGGAAAATGAGAGATCCCACTTGCACTAAGACATCCTCAATAACTCTATCTATCCTAGCCATAGACTGATCTGCCAGTTGTAACACAATGGTGGTGGAATCCATCCTTCCAAGCCCCAACTTTAGGAACAAAGAGCTGGGTATGAGGTTTATGCTTGCTCCTAGATTACACAAGCCCCTAGTATTCAGACAACTCCCAATGGTTACTTGCATAGTAAAGCTCCCTAGTACCTTTAACATAGCTAGCAAGTGTGATGTATTGAGAATTTTGGAGTTGCAAGCCTCTATGCCACAATATCGTATTCAGCCCACTTGGTTTTCTTACCAATAATGTCCTTGACATATTTATCATATTTTGGGATCCTTTGCAAAACACTAATCAAAGGTAAGTTAATTTGTACCTATTTTAGCAGCTCGATGAACTTTTGGAAGTAGTTATCCGCCTTCTTCTTGAGCTTTTGTGGGAATGAAGGAGGAGGTCTTTTCAATAGAGTAGCCTCATCAGTGCTTAGGCTGGGATTGCCAGCCTCATTATTATGTGCAGTATTCTAGTCATCCTCATTCTTCTTCTTGGGGAGTAATTCAGTCAAAGGCCTTTTGCTTCTGGTGCTGATTGCATTTACTTGCTTCGGGTTGGGATCACTGTTACCTGGTAGGCCCTCTTGAGGCCTGGAATTTATTGAGCTGGCCAATTGTCCCAACTGCTTTTCTAAGTTCTGGAGATCCTGCTTGTTCCGCTGAATCTCCTCTTCTTGCCTATTCTAGTTTGCCAAGATTTGTCTTAACACCTCACTATCTATCATAGTGTTTGGATTGACCTGTCTTGCAGGCTGCTGGACTGGCTGATTTTGAAATCATTTCCACCATGTGGTCTCAGCTGAGGTGGCCCATAATTCTGCTTATTGTGCCCCCCCCCCCCACGAAATATTTAGGTGGTTCCTCTAATTCGGGTAATATGTATTCCCAAATCTTTGATAACCACTTTTATTATCACTTGTCACAAAGTTTACTACTTCTGGATTAGCTTTGAGGATTCAGCAGTGTACGCCAAAAACTTGTTGCTGACCTACCACTACCAGTGCTAGTCATTGTAGACCTAAAGCCAAGTTGTTAAAGTTTGTGGTCAATATGATATGCATAGCTGCCATTTGAGCCTACAGGCTTGTTATTGCATCAATCTATAGCACACCAGCCTATTTTTGGACTGTCGGTCGACCGGATCCTCCATTCCATTCTGGGTTTCCTTGAGCAATTCTATTGAGAAGAGCATACAATTTATTTTATGCCTTCTCCCATGCTTGTCCACCTACAGCTGAATCAAGGAGAATCTTGGTATTGGGTTCTGATCCTTCAATGAAGGTATGGACAATACCTAGTTAACTTGACAATGGTGGGGACAATTGATCAAAAGAGTTTTGAACCTGTCCCACACTTGATATAGGTTCTCCCCAAACCTTTACTTGAAGCTCAAGATCTCACTTCTGAGTTTGGATGTCTTGCCAGATGAGAAGAATCGAGTGAGAAACTTATAGGCCAAATCATCCTTGGATGCTATAGAGTTTGGTGGCTCAATTTACAACCACCTCTAAGCTTCCCCCAACAGTAAGAAAGGGAACAAGGTCATCTTCACATAGTCATGGTTCACACCTGTGGGAATGAAGGTATCAAAAATCACAAGAAAATTCTGAAGATGGACCTGTGGATGTTCATGCAGTAGCCCGGTGAACTGTCCAGTAGAGTGTAGTAGCTAGACCATGTTTTATTTTAGCTCCTACTGGCCACCAGGCTCAGGCTTGACAAAGCAACTAGTAACATTGGTGGTTCTCAAGATTGCCACATCCCTCACTAGCCTCGGTGCTAGAGGTGCAACTGCAGGTGCTGGTGGTACAGGTGGGTTGTTGTTTGCCATATTCTCCAACAGGGTTAACTTCCACCTTGTTATCCTCTTGATCTTTCTGCTCGATGAGTACAACTGGCGGTGTTTCAAGCAAAACCCCTGCTCTCCTCTTTGATTGATAAAAATAAGAGTCCTGATCTTCTAGCTTATTGATCAATTACCTGCACAATAACACCGCTAAGATCAAATGTAGCGAACACCACAAAATAAGACAACTTTGATAATCAACCAATTTATTTCAAATCCCCGACAATGGCACCAAAAACTCGGGGCTCCCCATCACCACAAGTGTATGTGGTCTTACAAGTAATATAGTGGCCCTAACTAAAGATCCAGGTTGTTAACCCCAAAGGATTTGATTGAAATCAGCAACCAATCTTAATTATCACGTTTATGGTGCTTTTGGTAAAAGGATTTATGGATATAAGTGAAATAATTGTAAGAACAAATTTCAACTAAACTAATCTAAATTTTACTGACAAGATATCAATTAATGAGCAATTCCAGGGTTGTAGCTTTTACTACTCCATTTAGTCTTAACAATGTCTATCTATGTCTGGGTTCCTGATTACTGATTCTCGGGGTTTAAATTACCTGAACAGGGTTGCACACCTCTGCTAGCCTACTATTATTGACTGCCTAACTACATCATTGAGCGGGGATACACAGACCAATAAAAATATATTAAAGTTATCTTCTCGTATTATGAACTGAGCGAGGTATAAGGGTAATTGTCACAGGTCTCCCTTACGCTAATCAACTTAGTTTTCTAGTCGAAAAAGCTCCCTATAGTATTGTGTTCTATCCAATCCAACATCTCTCAAATCTAGAGTGAATAACTATTGTACTCCCTAGTTGGCCAGACTCAGAAGTATAGGTAAAATAGTATAGGAATAATCAAAGAACTCATTCATAGATATGTAAAGTTAAGAACTACACATTGTCTGTGGATATAATCCCGGAATATGGAGACTTAGCCACTCATATTTTTGAAATACACTATGAATGATATGAAAAACATTAAAATCCAAAGAATAAATATTAGACTAACCAAAATACTATGAGAAAAAGGTTCCATCGTCTCTACTGAGTTTCTTGTGTAAAAAACAGAATGTAAACCTAAAGTCTATGACAGAATGATATTAAAAATCCCATAACTCAACTTTTTTGCATCTTGTCCCTTCTGTTTACTAGGTTTTTGCTTAATTTGCTGACTAGGCACTCTTACACATCTTTTGCACAGGTTTACGATGCAAACTTTGCATATTTTTCTGTTGCGCGCCTTTTTTTTGCATTTCTCAGCTTCCACAACTTTGTACCTACTCCACCATGTGGACTTTGGTCTTCTTACTGCTTCTACTGACTTTCATCTTCAGATTTCCGGGTTGTCTTCTTCATTCAAATCCGTGTTTAACTCTAGACTTTCCCAATTAAAACAAAATCTGGCAAAAACACAACCAACCGGCCCACTCGGCCCTATGTAGCAAAATAAGAGAATAAAACCCCTAGACTCAATGAATTTACCCTCTGACTTGTCACTATTTATGGGTATTTTTGGCTAATTAGGCATACAAATATGCCTAAGATCAATGTTATGTCCAGTCTCCTTGGGTTGCAAGCAATATCTCTTCAAGCCTTGGTAGTAGTTACAAAAAATTGAACTTAATCTACTCTCAATTCTTTTCTTTTTTCTTTTTTTTTTGATACAGTCCTCTCTTTCAAATGTTTTTCTTTTTTTCTCTCTCTTTTTTTTTCACAATAAAACAAGGGATTACAATGATTTTTAAGGATGAAGAGTTTTTTAAGAAGGTCTTGAATAGTAGGCTTGTATGAGTCTTTGAGATATCTGAATGTCTCCTCTAATTTTATATGAAGAGATGGTATCCAAAGGAATTGATACTTCAAATCAGGCAATATGGATTCCTTCTTCCAAGGATAAGGGCAAGGCTTTAGGATAGGTAATCTTGCACAGATTTTCTTAGTTGATTTCTGGATTGATAGCGAAAGTCTTGAATCTTAAGAGTCTTCTTTGATCTTGATTCATTCTCATGATCGCTTGATTTACCTTCCAGATCTTGATTGATTTTTTTGATCTTGATTAATTCTCCAATTTTGCATTCCTTTCTTCTTGCTGCTTGATTGATTTCTTTTCCAAATCAGTTGTGCTAATTGATTCTCTAATTGTCTTGATAGATTTCTTGTTATTGCATTAAATCTTCCTCTAATTTTTTCCCAGTTTACATCTTGAGATAAATCTTCTTGCTGATTGTGTCCATTTTGATCTTGTTTCCTTTTTAGTGTTTCCAATACAGTCATTATTCAAAATAGTTAGCACTAATAAATGCCACTACTGATTTCTTTGATTTCACTTCCAAAGTTGTGCAATGAGAATAATTCCTTGACATTTTGCCTCGATGTTTGAGTACATTCCTTCTCCTCTGCACTCGACAAATTTCAACAGAAAACAAAATATATGACTGAAGATACTCTCCTACATTGTCATAACCGTGCTTCACGTATCCTTGGAAAACAACCCCCATCATCATATCTAGTCACAACATATTCAAAAATGGGTCAAATAAAGTATAAATACGTTTAAACAAGTGCAATGGTCAAATAAAATAAAAATATATTTTTTCAATCATTACAAAATGTCATTTCATGACATCACAGAAAATGAGCAAATTTAGCTGTTATATATACATGAAAGCCCACCACAAAAACGTCAACGCAGTCTATGTAAACTACTATGAAAAATAAACAAGAATTCTAATTTATCTTACCAATATGCAATGGAGGTATGTATATTCCTAAGACTTTTAACAAAATTTCTTTCATATTTTTTAGCCTTGGCCTCTTGTAGATTACAAATCTTGCTTGCATGCTTCTTTGATTTTTTTTTTACCAGAGTGGATCATCTTCTATACAAGTTTGAAACCATAAAGATTACTATGCCATGAAACAACCCATGACTGAAGGCTCTGAAAATCTAGAAATTGACAATGATGAATACTGGCCACTTTCAGGGAAACCATATTTCGATTTGATTCTCACAAAGACCATTGTCAAGCCCCTATACAATTTGGTAACGACCATTTCCCCTCCAGGGAAACCACATTTCGATTTGATTCTCACAAAGACCATTGTCAAGCCCATATACAATTTGGTAACGACCATTTCCCCTCTATAATTTACTATTCCTTTAAAGATGATTCATTTTAATGATCATGATTTGATGAGTGTTAGAGTCCTCCATTCCTTAATGTCCCTGCCGTATGCCCCCTTTCACAAAAAGATTACTGAATCTATCTCAATTATGTACAGTATTTACCCATGAAAATGAAAAATTTACTTCCTTCAGCTAGGACCCTAGTAGTGCTTACTTGTGGTCAAAGAAGTGGGATATGTCCTACAATGGAGTCCAATCTGATCAGAAGTTTTACAATGAGTGGAGAAAGTTTGTTAATGGTAATAAAATCTTAAGATAGGGGATGGACTCATATTTGAACTTTTAGAGTGCTGTGCTAGCGAAATCCATTTTAGGGTCGAACTTTCAAAGTGCAGTGCTAGCGAAATCCATTTCAGGGTCTAGATTCTAAATGGTGAAATTCCAGCTGAATTTATCTCGGAAGTTAAGGAGGGTGCAAACAGTGACAAACCAATACTACTTGGTTAAAATATACTCTAATTGTCATTAATCTACAACTACTAACAATTAGAGTATATTTTAACCAAGTAGTATTGGGTTGTCACTGTTTGCACCCTTCTTCTCTTCAAGGATCAATTCAGCTGGAAATTCACCATTTAGAATTTGGACCCTAAAATGGATTTCACTAGCACAGCACTCTGAAAGTTCAAATATGAGTCCATCCTCTACCTTAAGATTATTATCATTCATAAACTTTCTCCACTCATTGTAAAACTTCTGATCAGATTTGGCTCCATTGTAGGACATATCCCACTTCTTTGACCATAATTAAGCACTACTGGGGTCCTAGCTGAAGGAAGCAAATTCTACATTTTCATGGGTAAATACTGTAAAAAATTGAGAGAGATTCAGTAATCTTTTTGTGAAAGGGGGCATAGGGCAGGGACATTAAGGAATAGAGGAATCTAACACTCATCAAATCATGATCATTAAAATGACTCATCTTTAGACAAATAGTAAATTATAGAGGGGAAATGGTCGTTACCAAATTGTATAGGGGCTTGACAATGGTCTTTGTGAGAATCAAATCGAAATATGGTTTCCCTAAAAGTGGCCAGTATTTATCATTGTCAATTTCTAGATTTTCAGAGCCTTCAGTCATGGGTTGTTTCATGGCATAGTAATATTTATGGTTTCAAACTTGTATAGAAGATGATTCACTCTGATAAAAAAATCAAAGAAGCATGCAAGTAAGATTTAAAATGAACAAGAGGTCACGGTCAAAAAATATGAAAGAAAATTTGTTAAGAATCTTAGGAATATACATACCTCTATTGCATATTGAAAAGATAAAATAGAATTCTTGTTTTCTTTTGAGAACTGTTTACAAGGCTATGTTGACATTTTTTTGGGTGGGCTTTCATGTGTATATAATTGCTAAATTTACTCATGATTTTTGTGATGTCATAATATGACATTTTGTAATGAATGAAAAAAATATATGTTTATTTTATTTGACCATGGTACTAGTTTGAACGTATTTATACTTTATTTGACCCTTTTTTTACCATTGCAATGGTATGACTTTTTAAAAAATTTATTTTACCACATCTAAACTTTTCTAGATTTTTGAGTTTCATATATCAATTTCATACCAAGACTATAACTCAATGATTAGCAAAACTCTTGCTAGATTTGTTATACACACAAAAAGACACAATACAAAAAGAAGAAAAATATGTTGAGACCAGATACGACGATGGGTAGTTGTTTAGATTTGTTATACACACACAAAGACACAATACAAAAAGAAGAAAAATATGTTGAGACCAGATACGACGATGGGTAGTTGTTTTTCGAAGGTAAGTGAAGCATGCTTATGACAACATCGGAGTGTATCTTTAGTCATAGCTTTTGTTTTCTGTTGAAATTTTTCAAGTACAGAGGAGAAGGAAGTACTCAAACATCGAGGTAGAATGGCAAGGAACTTAATGAAAATGGAGATCAACAAGAATATATATTTAATGACCAAAGTAAGATATCCATGGCTGATGGAAGTACCTATAGTCCTATCATGGTTTGCAGGGTTCTAAGGTGGAGATGTCTTGAAGAAGGTGCTTTTAAATGTAACTTTGATGGCTCTACTAGACCTATATTGATGGCTAGTGATATGGATTATTGTGTGAAAGATCACCAAGGGAGTTTGGTGTATGTTGAAGTTAATAACATTTCTCATTGCACAACTTTGGAAGTGAAATCAACGAAATCAGTACTGGCATTTGTTAGTGCTAGTTATTTTGAATGATGATTGTGTAGGAAACACCCAAAAGGAAACAAGATCAAAATGGACACAATCAGCAAGAAGATTTATATCAAGATATAAGATGGGACAAATTAAGAGGAAGATTTAATGCGGCAACAATAAATCTATCAAGACAATTGAAAAATCAATCAGCATACCTGATTTGGGAAAGAAATAAATCAAACAGCAAGAAGAAAGGAACACAAAATTGGAGAATCAATCAATATCAGGAAGATAAATCAAGGAGATCCTAAGAATCAATCAAGATCAAAGAAGACTCTCAAGATTGAAGACTTGCTATGTCAATCCAGAAATCAACTGAGAAGATCTGGGCAAGATTGTCTATCCTAAAGCCTTACCCTTATCCTTGGAAGAAGGAATCCACATTGCTTGATTCCAAGGATTAATTCTCTTAGGATGTCATCTCTTCATATAAAAGGAGGCATTTGGATATCTCAAAGACTCATACTAGCCTACTACATTCAAGACCTTCTTTAAAAGCTCTTCATCTTTTAAAAATTATTGTAATCCTTTTTTTTATTGTGAAAAAAAAAGAGAGAGAGAAAAAGAAGAAAATTTTGAAAGAGAGGTTTGTATTAAAAGAAAAAGAAAATAAGAAAAGAATGGAGAGTAGACTAAGTTCAATTTTTTGTAACCACACTTTACCAAGGCTTGAAGAGATATTCCTTGCAACCCAAGTGGACTGGATATAGGATTCATATTGAATCCGAACTAGTATAAATATCTGGTGTTATATTTTTCTTTACGCACTTTAAGTTTATGCCTGCTACTTTATTTGTTTTGGTCGACTATCACCAGAGCTAGCTGACTAATTAGAAGCAGACTTTGAAAAATAAGAAAATTCAATTCACCCTTCCTTTTGCACTTTCAGCATTTCCTACTGTGTAGAGCATAATCTTATGCAACTCATGATGAAGAAAAATACTTTGATTATTATGAAGGTGCTAGATTGTGTATGGGAGATACCTTGGTTGATTGCAGTAGAAATTAGAGCTATTATAAGCTTGTTGATTTCACCTTATCTCTACTAGCAGACGAGGAGCGACGATTTTTCTCCCTTCTCTTCTCAACATGGAGGTGCTTTTTGTGCATTTTGCGAGCAAAGCTATCATTAGAACAACTTTTACATGGTTCCCTCTCCTTGTGGAACTTTCCTATTGCTTCTCGATCATTTTTTGGGCAATGCTCCTTAAAGTTAGGCTCAGCTTGAAATGTTGTCCTCTGCACAAGGTTAATTTTAAATAAAATTAAAGTTTAATCAGACAATTGCTAAAAGAAATTAAAATACTAGAAAATTGTACAAGGATGAAAAGGTGGAGGCTGGATAAAGGCAAAAGAAAAATGACAAGTACTGAAATATAACTCACAGCTGTTGTGTTCTAATAGAAACAAAAAACAGTAGCACAATTTTTGTGTATATTTTATTGCATATAAAGGTTTGAATAGTTAGTCATACAAGATAGTAGTTAGAATACAAAGAAATCTGAACAAGGTTACACTTTACTCAAATTCAATGAAATAGAAAGATAAATAGTGGTTGAAATTAGCTAAAAAAATGTTAAAATTTAATTAACAATAATACATGAGAATAACAGGTCATTCGGAATTTGAACACCGAGAATCTCAACTTGTTTGTTCGAAAGATTTCAAGTTGGTGAGTATTGTTAATTTGACTCATGCTCAGTACACTTGCATTCCTCCTCATCAAATCTTTATTCTTTTAGATTCTAGCATTCAACACAAAAAAGACAAAATATAAATAGAAGAAAAGTGTGTCGAGGATGAAGCAAGTTAATGACTAATAACGGATGATTAGAAGACTCCTTTATTAATAGTCATTATCTTTTTGAATGTTCTTTATATAGAAACATATGGTCAATAACATTAATCACAATTTTTCCATTATCTGCTCTCGTCTCTTTATATCAAAACCCTTCTGAACTCCAACGAGTTGATCCTTTTTTTCTCTCTTTGTTTTTCTCTCTGTTTATCGTCCATATGGCCTCTATATTTTTGTGACTAATGCTGATGGAGTCCATAACTCCATTACTATTGTCCAAAAGTTTCAGTGCTTATGAGTGGTCACAATATCTATGGGCATCACGATGGCTCCATCTCTGTCCTCACTCGCACCATATCACAAAACAATTGTGAGGTTGATAACCCTGTTTTTTCCTCCTCAAAAGACCCCTTGGATTTTGGATAGTGGAGTCACTCATCATATCGCATCCGATGCTCAAAGCCTTACCACTGTACATGACTACCATGACATCGACGAAATCACTATGGGCAATGGTAGCACCATTCCAATATCCCATACCGGTAACACTAACGTAAGTTCATCAAATCATCACTTCAAGCTTCTTAATACCTTATGCTCCCCTCACATAAAAATTAATCTTATTTTTGTTTCTCAATTTTATCGTGATAATCATTCTGCTATTGAATTTTTTCCTTTTCATTATCTTGTGAAGGATCTGAGTACAGGGGCATCTCTGGTCCACGGGTAGAATAAAGATAGGTTGTATGAGTGGCTACCTGTCTATACACATCATTCTCCTCAATGTAATATGGTTGTTCCAATTGACCTGTGGGTTGTGGCATCGGCGTTTAGGTCATCCTATACATCATGTTCTAAATACTATCCTGAATAATTTTTTCCTTCCTAATTTAGATCCTAAAGCTAGTTCGACTTGTAATTCTTGTTATTCTAATAAAATGCACAGGTCGACTTTCTCAAATAATTCATTGCAAAGTAATAAACTCCTGCATATCCTTTTTAGTGATTTATGGGGTCTGTCTCCGATTTTGTCAATTGATAAAAAAGATATCATGTGTTATTTGTTGATCAATTTTCAAAATACATGTGGTTGTTTACTTTAAAATCAAAATGTGAAACTCTGGAAGTTTTTCAAAATTTGCATCCATTGCTTGAATGGAGGTTTAATAACACCAAAATTCAATCTTTTTACACTAATGGTGGTGGCAAATTTAAAATTTTCCAGTCCTATCTCAAAACACATGGAAAAGAACACCTAGTGTCACCCCATATACTCTACAATGAGTTGCTATAGTTGAAAGACGAATCAGCATGTTATTGAAACAACTAGAACCTTGTTGCACCAAGCGTCTTTACCATCACTTTTTTGAAGTTTTGCCTATCAACAAGTTGTTTGTCTTATAAATAGGCTAACTACTCCTAATCTTCAGCATAAGAGCCCGTTTGGAGTTTTATTTCAAACTATTCCCAAGTATGACTCCATTAAAGTATTTGATTGCTTATGTTATACATGGTTCAAACAGTATGCCCAAAACAAATTAGAGCCCTGTTTGACACCATGTGTTTATTTACGATTTTCAAACAAACATTATTGTCATCAATAATTTGATCCTTTAACTTCCAAAATATATCTGTCACGTGATATCTTATTTTGGAAAATCTGTTCCCATTAGAAAATATTTTTTCTCATGTCAGAAACACCCAATATACAAATGTCACTTTGGAAACATGTTTAACTGAACAACAACCACAGAATAATACTCAAAGCTCAAATGATTCTTGTGAACTTCCTACACAGATTGTGCAGCAGCCTGTAAACATGCATTCACCTATCACCTCTACCCTAATAGGTACCACCGTCTCAAGTAATTTAGTTTCTCCTTTATCGAATTCTTCTTCTCCTACTCCAACAACTCCGCTGCCCCCTCCCCTCACAATACAAAATTTAGTTTCAACCCATAGTTTACCACAACCTACTGTTTCAACCACACCAGTTCCTCCTTCTCCCTAAGTTAAATTCTTAGCCACAATCCACAACTATCACTTATCAACACCGAAATAAGTCCACTGGACCTTCTTTCTCATCACTTAACCTACCTCCCAAAGCCACACAACCTTCCCTTGTTGCCTCTACCTCTCCAGCAACACACACTATTATTCAAACCACTTCCTCCCTACCTAGAACCTTTAAGCAAGCTCAACAAATGCTACACGGGCGTGAAGCTATGGAAAACGAACTTGATGCCTTAGTTCAAAATCGGACATCTAATAACGGATGATTAGAAGACTCCTTTATTAATAGTCATTATCTTTTTGAATGTTCTTTATATAGAAACATATGGTCAATAACATTAATCACAATTTTTCAAAAAACATAGTGGATTGTAAATGGATTTTTCAGGTTAAATATCATTTTGATGGTTCTGTTGACAGGTATAACGCTTGTTTGGTTGCTAAAGGGTTTACCCAATGACCTGGACTTGACTTTCAATGTACTTTTAGTCCTGGGTAAAGTTTGCAACTGTTTGGCTTGTGTAAAAGAGTTCCTTTGGTTATTTATGGTGGGTTCTGATGGAATCTTATAATACTTTTAGGGGAGATATTTTAATTATTAAAACATAAGAGGATTTATGGTTGAATAATCTTTTATATCACATATAAATGCATTTCATCTTTTTGAAACTTAAGCCAAGGATTAGTCTATGATACAGTCAAGAATGGTCATTGATCGTGTTTTTATATAAATAATAAAATATCAATTTACCCTTTATGGAAATGACAACAATAGTTTTTTATTTTTCTCCTCATTTCCACCTTGAATTTTACTTTATTCGATCAATTATGTGTTTTACAATTTCAAAAATGATATATATTTTTATATTTAGCATTTGTTTAGAAGTGCTTTTGATCCTTTAACTATTTTAATATAATGGTCAAATAAAACAAAATGTTACTTCTTCAATCATTACTAAAATGACATTTCATGAGCACTCAAATAACATGGACAAATTAAGTAGTAAAATATATTTGGAAGCCCAACCCTAAAATTGCAATGTTCTCTCTGTAAACTGTAGTTACAAAAGAAAACAAGAATCTAGTTATTTGATCAATCTGCAATGGCTATATGTATATTTTCATTATTTCAAACAAATTTTATTTTCTACTTTTTGGGCCAAAAATAAAAGAATAATACAAACAAGATTTAAAATCTACGAGGGCCAAAAAGTAGAAAAGAGGATTTGTTTGGAATCATGGAATATACGTACTTCCATTATATTGCAGTTTGATCAAATAATTAGACTTCTTGTTCCCTTTAAATATCAGTTTACAAAGAGTATGTTATGGTTTTGGAGATGGGCTTTCAAGTATATTTAGCTACTAAATTTTCTCACGTTTTTGAGCAATCATAAAATTACATGTTTGCAATGATTGAAAAGGTTTATTTTATTTACTTGATCATTATATTAAAAAGAGTCAAAGGGTCAACAACACATCTAAACTATACAAACTTTTTCAGTTTCATACCATGACTGTTTGGGAGTATAAGTTTTCTACTTGAACTATCACCCAGTAGTTACTGTAATGTATCTTGATGCTGACTAGACCAAATATTGTATATAAAATGCTTCTACATGCGTTTGACCATAAAATTTTTATACTCATGGCACATATAATGACTTTATTAGTTTCCACATCTTTTTATATTTTTAATTGATTTTCAGAATCCTAAATTCTGTCCTTCCAAGTCAGAGATATCGATGCCACATTTGAGAAGGCAGAGAAGAAGATATGGACTGTCGCAATCGTGAATAATTAATTTGTATGGTGATAATTTATTTAACATTGCAACAATAGAATTATCTTTTCACATTTTGTATTACGTGACATAATTTTCAATAAAAGTGAGAGTATAGTAGACACAAGGTGGCAAATGATTGGATTAGATCAGATTTGGATGGAGTCATCAATAATTTGATCCTTTAACTTCCAAAATATATCTGTCACGTGATATCTTATTTTGGAAAATCTGTTCCCATTAGAAAATATTTTTTCTCATGTCAGTATCCATATAAAAAATGAGTAAAATATGAATTTGGTCAAATATAGTTTGACTAAACTGTTCTAACCCACTTTAATCTCCTAATCATAGCTAAATCAAATGGTTGAAGAAACTTTACATCATCTATTTCTTGTATGTCCTGCAGCCAATTAGTTACGAGACATATTTGCAAGGGAGCAGGGATACATGGCTCCTGTAATTCCTTAAAGGAGATAATTTATAATTGGTGGAATGTTATAGTATACTACAGGGGATTTTGTAGTATACTACAGGGGTACAATTTTTGGAAGGGTACAAGCCTATTACTATCCCAAAAATAGTTTACTAGACTTTATCTAGAGAGGGCTGTTGTAAATCGACAGTGGCAGATGCAAGATTTAAAGATTGTCAGTGCTCATTTGGCAGGTGTATTTTAAGGTAAAAACAATTGTGCTGCTAGTGGAATTTGATGATTTATAGATTGTCGGTGCTTATTTGGCAAGTGTATTTTAATAAAAATAATTGTGCTACCAGTGGGATTCGATCCTTAATCTAGCAGCTTGTTTTGAGCCTTCGGAGGGCTATGAGAACAAAAGCACCCATAGGATTTCTTGTTCAGTTGGTGCTTATCTTTATATTTATACAATTTTTGCATATTTTCTATATAGATACAGCTGAAATATGGGCTTTGGAGGAAGGTTTAAAATGATGTATCGATGAGAATTGGCTACTAGTCACATTAGAAAAAGACTCTCTAATGGTTTTTAATTGTGTTTCGGGTATTTGGAAGGTTTCTTGGAGTATCAGTTTGAAGATTAACATGATTAATGAGCTGAGGAGACACAGAGGAATAGAAATTCAGAAGAAAATAAAGTGGCTGATTCTTTTGCTTACCTAGTTTTTTTGTAGGAATAAAGTGCATTATTTTAAATTAATTCAACAGGTTCTGAAGCAAGATCGAACTTTATTGGTTTTAGCT
>DF357352.1:0-23810 GCA_000787875.1 Solanum virginianum | reverse complement strand
GTTTTGTGATTTGAATCTTGGAAGTAGACATTTTGATATTTTTGGATATATACTGCTCTCTGTACTTTTGTTTCAGTTATCCCTCTGTTTCATGTATCGGGAAGTACGTATGTAATATTTTAGATATGCATTTACCGTTATACTTTGGCCTAATTTGTTATACACCTTATGATCTGGTAAGCAAGTATTTTGATATTTCGGGTATGCATTTAACCATTGTACTTTTGTTTTAAGGGTTGTCCTGATATATATATATACACTTTGTACTTTCTGCTTTACGTATTCTATATGTATTTCGTACTGACCGCCCTTTGCTTCGGGGGCTGCGTTTCATGCCCGCAGGTACAAATGTGTAGGTGAGAGACCCATCAGCTTAGGACCTCCGTCTGCGATTTGAAGTGCTCATTTACTCTGGATCCCATTCTGGTATATCTATGTATATTCTAGTCTGTTGCATTTTGTACGTCAGTTCTGGGCATAACGGGGCCCTGTCCCGTCTTATGATTCTGTTTAATTGGTTAGAGGTTTGTGGATGCCTATATATATATATATATATGGGCTATGGCAGTTTGTATGGCTATATACGTATGTTATGTATGTTGGACGATTTAACTGCAGCGGTGACCTTGTCGGTTCGCTCATATATATATATGCTGTGTGTGCTGAGATTTTTCTGTATGTAGGTTTTTGGGTTAGTCCGTAAAATAAAGGAAACTCTGCTGAAATTTCTGTAAAAATAGTACATTGGTTATAATTTGGTTTGGTATTCGAATTCGGGTGCCCCAATCGGGCACTAGTCACGGCCTATGGGGTTGGATCGTGACAAAAAACTCATGTTGTGTTCTGCCTAAAGCCTTAGTTAGTAGATCAGCTTGTTGATCCTTACTGTTGATGTAGTTAGTCTTGATGAGATCCCTTTGTATCTTTTCTCTAATAAAATGGCAATCGATCTCAATGTGCTTGGTGTGTTCATGAAATACGAGATTCATAGCAATCTGTATGGCTGCCTTACTATGGCAATAAATGGAAGTTGGTTCAATCAATTTCACACCCAACTCTTTGAATAAATTTGTAACCTATACTATCTCAGCTGTTAAGGTAGCCAAACTTCTATACTCTGCCTCTGCAGAACTCCTGGATACTGTATTCTATTTTTTTGATTTTCGGGAAATAAGTGAATTCCCAAACTTTAATAAGAATCCAGTGATAGATTTCCATGTGTTTGGGCATGCAGCCCAGTCTGCATCATAATAACCTGTCAGATGAGGTTTATGATCAACACTCATTAACAAACACTTTCCTGGTTCTAGTTTGATGTACTTGATCACTCTTCGAGCAGCATTCTAGTGAGACATCTTAGGTTGTTGCATAAATTGGCTCAAGGACTAAACTGCAAATGCAATGTCTGGCCTTGTGATTATTAGATAGAGTAACTTGCCAACTAGCCTTTGATATCTAGATACATCTTCATATGAACCATCAGTAGATTAAGTACCTTGATTGAATTCAGTACTTCTCAACTTCACATTGCATTCGAGTGTGTCACATTTGGCTTAGCATTTCCCAATCCTTCTTCAGCAATCAATTCAAGTGCATATTTTTATTGGTTCATCACGATACCCTTACTGGATCTTAAGAACTCAATTCCCAAAAAATATTTAAGCTCCCCTAGGTCCTTGATCTTGAAGTGATTATGCAAAACTTGCTTAGTCTCTTTTATTAGTTTCAAATCATTCCATATAATCAACAGATCATCAACATATACTAGAATAACTACCAAGCTTGAACCTCTCCTTTTTGTGAACAAAGAATAGTCCAAATGACTTTGAACATATCCTGAGTTGGATAGTGCCTCTGTCAACTTGGCATTCCATTATCTGGAAGCTTGCTTAATTCTATAGAGTGACTTAGTAATCTTACAAACAAGGTGCTTATCCTTTCTTGGACTATAAAATCCCTTAAACAACTCCATGTAGACTTCTTCAAATAAATCCCCTTGTAAGAATGCATTAAAAACAACCATTTGATAGATGTTCCACCTTTCAGCAGCAGCTAAGGCTATAATTGATCTTACTGTAACCATCTTCACCACAAATGAAAAGATTTCTTGGTAACCAATTCCCTCAGTCTAGCTATAGCCTTTGGCCACCAATCTGGCCTTAAATCTGTCTATCTAGCCATCAGCTTTATACTTGAATTTGAACACCCATTTGTATCTAATAGCTACCTTGCCCTTTGGTAAGTGAACTATCTCCCAAGTACCATTTTCTTCTAGTGCTTGAATTTCTTCCTGCATGACTTGTACCTATCTTTTATCTTTTACTGCTTTTTCATAATTTTTGGGCTCAATTTCAGTAGAAAATTTTGACAAATAGGCCTTGTATTGAAAGGTCATATTGTTATAAGAAATATAATTGCTTTGTGAGGAAGGATGAGATTTGGATACTGGAGTAACATAATCCTTCATAAAAATAGGAGGATGAGGGATCCTAGATGACCTTCTTGATCCTGCTGCTTGGTCATCATTGTCTCTTATGTCAAGTTCTGTATTATTTCCAGTTATTGTAGATGGCACCTTCATTTCAGCAGATGTATCATTTTCATGTGCAATCTCGTTCTCCCAGTTTGCTGCATCTCCCATTTGATCTGTAGTGCCTTCAAAAGTGATAGGTGTAGGAATGTCCTCCTCATATATATCACAATCATCATGAACTATATCAGATTTAGCTAGAAATAGTGGCTTGTGTATGCTGGTTGTATGTTGGAAAAGGGAACACATTCTTCTTGAATGTAACATCTCTATTGATCAAGAACTTATTTTGAGATAAACTATATACCAGATAACCTTTTTGGTTCATTGAATAGCCCATTAACACACATGTTTCAGCTCTGGGGGGAAAACTTATCTGCCTTCACCATCTTAGTTGCATAATATAAACAACCTATGGTTCTAAGATGATTAATACTAGGCTTCTGTCAATGGAACTTTTCATAAGGAGTTTATCCTTTTAATGGAATGGTAGGTAGTTTATTAATCAAGTAGACAACAGCTAATACACATTCTCCCCAAAATCTGATAGGAATACTTTCTTGAAACCTAAGTGCTCTAGCCACTTCAAGAATATGTATGTATTTTCTCTCCACCACTCCATTTTGCTGTGGAGTGTGGGGATAACTACTCTCATGAATGATGCCAAGTGATGAACAGATTCCCACATTCAATATTAAAGAACTCTGTGCCATTATCAGATCTCACCCTTTTAACATACTAAATGAATTGATTCTTCACTAGAGCTAAAAAAAACTTCAACACTGAAGGTACATCACTCTTCATCTTAAGCAAGTATAGCCAAGTCATTCTGGAATGATCATCAACAATAGTTAGGAAGAATCTACATCCACTATGAGTAGCAATTTTATTTGGTCCCCATACATCTAAATGAATCAGATAAAAAATAGCAATTGCCCTAGACATATTGGATTTAAAGGGTAACCTGGTCTGCTTTGCAAGAGGACATACCAAGCATTATTACATTCATCAACAATAATGTGCTCCCTATCTAACAGTAGTTGTTGCAGCACCTTTGGGGAAGGGTGTCCCTGCCTATTATACCACAGAAGCTTGTGTGTGTTTGAGTGTTATGTCATGAATGTTGTTTCAGCATTTTGGCCATCTACACCTGTGATATGAGTTGGGAAGTAGTAGAGTCTATCAACTTCCTTACCAATCCCCTTCACCTTCCCATTGAAAAGGTCCTGAAGCACAAAAAACTCAGGAAATAAATTAACTGAGCATTTTAATTGTGTGGTTAGCTTGGATACTGAAAGCAAGTCATACTTGAAAGCTGGAACAACTAACACATTGTCCAACATACCATCACAACCTGCACTACATTGACCAATATGTGTGACTGGTGCAGCTTCACCATTAGGTAAGTGTGTCTTTCTGCCAGTGCAATTAGAAGCACAACTCAACCTATCCAATTTATATGTCATGTGACAAGTAGCTCCTGAGTCTATTATCCAGTTCTCTTGTTTAGCTTTAGTTATCTCTCTATTTGCTACAGATAAGGTGGTACGATTAGTAGTTATACCTGCCATATTAGCCATGTTATCAAGTCCACTTCCTGAGCCTGAGCCTGAGCCTGAGCCTGCCTCTTCCTTACTTAGCATATGAATAATTTTGTTTTATTGGCTTGGTATGAATGTAGGCTGTGTGTTTAGTGATGCAACAGATTCAATGTTCTTTTCTTTAGCTACATGAGGTGCAAAATTATCTATTGAATTCATCTCACTTCTGTTGATATTCATATGATTAGCCATTTCCTGTTGCTTGTTATTCTGCACTTGATAAGCTTGGTTAGGTATGGAACCAGATCTCTTTTTGAACTTCTAATCAGGAGGGTAGTCATTCAACCTATAGCAATCTTCCTTAATGTGACTTTGAATTTTACAGAAATCACATATTTAATCCCAGTTCTTCTTCTTAAACTGAGGCCTCTTTTGCTGAAAATTACCTCTTCCTGCATATAGTGCAGTTTGCTCTAGCATATTTCCTCCTACATGTATATTTGCAGTCATTCTCTGCCCTTTATCAGCCATTATCATAACATATGCCTTTCCAACACTAGGTAGTGGATTCATCATTAAAATTTGACTTCTCGTATGACTGTATATCTCATTCAGTCCCATCAGGAAGGCAAACAACTTCAAACATGCTAAATGATCCACATAAGTTTTGGATTTGTCGCAATTACATGAAGGAGGGGATACAAGAGCATCAAACTCATCCCAAAGCAATAGAAGCTTTGAAAAATAAGCAGAAATAATTAAATTACCTTGATTAATTGTGTAAATCTCCCTGTGCAACTGGTAACCTCTTGATCCATCAACCTTATCAAATATCTCCTTTAGATCTGACTACACCATAGCTGAATCTGTTGCATAAATAATGCCATTAAGCAATTCCTTTGATACAGTGTTCATGATCCACGCTAATAGGAAGGCATTATATTTTTTTCACTGTTCTTCCATTTCTCCTTCATAATCGCTCCTTTTACACGTTCCTAGCAGAAAACCAAGCTTTCCTTTTGCTCGAAGGTTAATCAGCATCGATTTGCTCCAAAGAGAGTAATTCTCTGTTCTAATGAGCTGTACAACAGTAAGAGCACTTCTAAGAGTGTCTGAATTATGAAGATATAATGGATGATTTCTCTTCCTCTTAATCTGATCAAGAGTTTCTACTGAATTTCTGTTGACATTTTCAGTAGAATTCTCCATTGTTGATCTGTTTGCAGGATTCTCTATTGTTGATTTGCTTCCCTTGGAGTTGAGCTCAAAATCCTCTTGAGTCCAATCACAGGAGCATCACGTTGAATCAGTTTCTGATTCACAGCTCTGATACTATGTAGAAAATTGGAATTTGGAGGAAGAATTCTATATCATTCATTCAATGTATGAATATATAACGTTGTATATATACACAATCCTCCTGCCACGTGACTAACAAACACTAACAACCTAACTAACTTTTCTAACTAATTAACAAATTGACTAATTAGTTATAACTTAGACCCACAACTACAATATGTACAACTATCTATAACTAACTAATTGATTCCAATACACACTAAGCCAAAAACTAATAAGACTTTCTTATTGGGTTGAGAATTTGAACCAAAAGAGGTAATCTCAGCCTTTGTATGAGACTTTGCAAAGCAGAAAAAAAAAAGGGAGAAATAATGCTTTACATGGGATCAAATCCAAGCACTTAACCAAATGTTAGACTAAAATTCTCCATTAAGAGCTTGAGAATACTGACACTTCTAAAGTATCTTGGTTCTGCTAAAATTTCTTTAATCCTAGTTTAGCTTTTTTGTACACTTGTCACGCTTATAGGGGTCCATTTGGATTTTTAAATTAACTTGCGCACGAGTGTACCATCTGGGCTTATGAGAGCTCAATTGAGTTTAGTTACTTTAGGTCTTGTTTGTTCTTTATACTCGTGTGCATTCTTTTAGTATTTCCTGTTCTTGACTTCTGTCTGTGTTCTATTCTGGCATATCCTATTGCATTTATTTTTCTTACTCAGTCGGCCTATAATGCCTATTAGATACCTTTTCATTGGTACTCATACTATGCTATGCATCTATATTTGTAATGCGGGACCAAGCACCAATTAGCATTGTCGACAATCAAGCCAGTAACAACTAGCCAACATTCAGAGGCGAGGGTGAGTAGAGTGTCTTGATAATTGTTGTATCCTTTTTTTTTGGTGTGTGTGTGTGTGTGGACACACACTTTTTTGTGGCTCATCTTTTGGATTTTAAAATAGGTCTTTTGTACTTTTGGATATTCTATATTTTTTAATTCATTTTTGGGAATTGTACTCTATTAGTAGCTATGCACTTGTGATTTCTAGGTTCTCGGAGGGTTTTCTTTATATTTATGTATATTTTTTATTTTTCTTGCATTGTTTAGTTATTATTATTTTTTTCGTTATTTAGTTGTATAGCTTCTTCCCATTTATCAATTACTAGCTATTTCAAATTCGGGTTAACTTACCTACTGGCAGGACATAGTAGATAACATTGTGGTTCGAGAAATCAAATTGTGACAAGGACGAAACCACAAAGTGAAAATCATTAAAAGAAAAAAAAAACTAAGGCAAAATGGTCTAATGAAACTGTGTACTTGTATGAATTTGTATTATGAACTCTTTTACTTAACCTTTTACCAATTAAACCCTTGAACTCAATAAAACACAACATCAAATCCCTCTTACAATTAACCAAATTTATGCGGCATTAAAATGATTGTTGATAAGAATGTGTGACTACATACATAAAATGGTAAGTGATGGACATACTCAAATTTAAAAAAATATAAAAATAATAAAATAATAAATTTTTAAAAATAAAAATAAAATTAAAAAGAGTTTTGTTTTTTCTCCCACCCCATCTTCTTTTTCATCCATCTCTCACCCCCCCCCCCTTCCCATCCCTGCCCCAACCCTCTTTTTCAGCCAACCCCCACCCCCATCCTTGCCCCAACAACCACCCCGTTCCCTCCCCAACCCCAACCCTCTTTTATAGCCATCCCCACCCCACCCCTCGCCCCATCCTCCCATTTCGGTCATTCCCCACCCTATCCCTGCCCCGATCTTTTTTGTCCTTCTTTTTTCATATTTTAATACGGTCATCTTCTTCAATAGATCCATCTTCATTGTTTTTATTCTAATTTTACCAAATACAATCATTAAAGAGCAAAAATTTTAATTATGTTTACTATAAATGCCTAATTATAGGTTTACTTCTTTCTAATTTTCTCTCTAGAAAAGACTTACAAGGGAAGAGAAAAGAAAAGGAAAGGAAGAAAGATAATAATTTAGATCTTATATTTTTAAGATTCAAGATTTTCTTTTCAAGACTTTCATTCCCAGTGTGCTTCTCATTTTGTATGAAGTCAACTTTAAATGGAAGAAAAAGGAAATATAAGGATAACTGATGGTGATGGTGGTTGTGAGAATGGTGGTGACGATGGTTGTGGGTTAGGGGAAGTGGATGGAAGCTGACGAAAGGTGAGAGAATAATAGAAGTTATTTTATTTTTTATTTGATATTTTAATTAATAATTTTTAAAAATATTTAATAAAAATAATTATGAAGTGTTATTAACTTAATATGTAACATGGATTTGACATGTTATCTATTTAAGGGCGAGTGAACTATACACATGGTAGGAGGAGTTTAAAGTCTTTTTTTGATTAAGTTAAAGGGTTCATTTGGTAAAACAATTAATTAGAAGGATCCATAATACAAATTCAAACAAGTATATGGCTCATTAGACTATTTCACCTTACATATTAAGCTAAATATAAAAAGCTTGTAACTTTGTGCATGAGAATTATCTTTTGCTTCTACCCCACATAGAGATTTTGTGATGGATTTTGTATAAGTATGTTTAAACAAGTTGTATAAATAAGTGAATCTTTGATCATTATTATAAATATTCTTATGTGTTGGCAAAATTTTGAAAGAGAAAAAAAGAAGAGAAAAGACATAAAATTATTATCCAAGTTGTCACAATTTTTTAAAAAGACATTCAAATTTTTATAGAAGTCTTATGACCTCCCTAAACAATTTGTAAGTAATACTATTTCCTCATTTTTCAATTAGCTCCACTTTTAAAAAAGATATGATATCACGCACCAATCCTTAATTGCCACATGTTTAACTATCATAAATTTAAAAAAAGAAAAAATAGAAAAGGACTAAGCTTTTATAAAGTAAAATGAAAAATCAAAGTTCCTCCCTCTTTCCCTACCTACTTCTCCTCTTTCCCTAATTCTCTTTAACACAAATAGAAAAAGTAATAGAGGATTAAGGAAGAAAAATTTATTTGCCATTATTTTAAGCTCATATCGATTAATATCATAGTTAGAAAAGATAGTGAAGTAGACCATATAAGTGGAGAAAAAATATCATTTTTTTGTCACAAAAAAATATTTTTTCACCGAAAAAATGGTGGCTAGCATTGACCATCTCTCTCTATTTTTTTCGTTGACTTTTTATTATCTTTTCATCATTCATTAAAAAATTAAACATCAAATGATGAATTCAATATCAAGCAAAGGAACTGATTGTATACTAGGGTCACTACTCATAAAAGGTTGCTAGAAATATAATTGTTTGTATGAATGATAGCTGGTTAATATCAAGAGAAATGGTATATATTAATATCAATGTAAAGTTGTTTAGTGGGGTTATAAAATCCCAGCAAAGTTAAAGATATTTTTTTGAAAAATCAGAATAACTTCAATGATAACTTTATGACTTTTCTAAAAAAAAAAGTCAACTATTAAGAAACTTTAAGATCAAAAGTTGCTCAGCCAAATATTGCGGATGGTATTTTTTTAAAATTTCCTTTAAAAGATGGAAGAATATTATGGTACTTGGGTGAAAACTGAAATCCATTCAATTCAATAGGACCCTTAAAAGATTAATTAAGATGACGCACACAGTATAAAAATCTAATAGCTTGCACTGTATAATTAAATTGCAAATTTAGATCCCACCTTTCAGGCAATGCTAGTGTCATGCCCTTAAATTTCCTGAATTTTGAACAGCCTTTCATATATACATGTAGTTGTACTCTTAATAATCCACTTCTTCTGTCTCATTGTATGAGTTTGTTTGATTGGTACGAAATTTAAGAAAGAAAGATATTTAAAATTTGTAATCTAAACTAAGTTATACATATTTCTATGGCTATAAATTATTTCATTAAATATAAAATGATCATTTTAAAGTTAAAATATTATTTAATATTAAAATGTATTTTTTTTATTTCTAAGAGTTCAAATATTATTTCATCGATTTCAAAAAGAATTATCTGCTTTTTTTAGTATGTTTTAAAAAGAATGATTTTTTTTAGAACCATTTTAATTTCAATTTTTCATATGACATGTTTAAACTGTAAGATTAAAGAATATTTTACTACATTTGATATAAACTTTAATTTAAAACCACAAAATTAAGAAGACTTCTTTATTTTCTTACTCTTCTTTTTTTGTCCTTTTCTTTTTTCTCTCTCTGCATGCAATCAAATAGATCCTTTCTTTTTAAATGAAAGAAATATATAATTAATCAAAATAGTTTGAGAGATCATTACTTGGCTCAGATTGAAAACTAAACCCCTTTACTTTGCGAATTTCATCCAAAACTCTCAACATACATAAAATAAATATTTTAAGCCCGTCTAATTGATATTAATATAACTGAATTTGATAAATTACATAATCACACACATTTAAAAGTGAGTTCATCTCCTTTCTTCATTTATGCACATGCTCCATGACAGCCCATCACACAAGGCGTGGTGTACTTCATGGTCCGTGGTGAATTTCATATAATGGTCATTTTGCAATTTTTAGCTCAGCTTCAACAAATTATCCAAAAGTCCATGTTTTCACCTGTTTTCTTGCACACGAACACAAAAACACGCATCATGAACACAAAACATATTTGGGAGTTGCAATTATTTATCATTTTAGGCGTTAAAAATGCCATAATTTTGCGACAAATCATGTATCCGGACGAGTGGAGTTTTGAAAGAAAAACAAAACCTTTTAAATTTTTTTAAAATAATAGAGGATAAGGATAATAAAAGAATATAATAAATAAGAATGTGTATATATTTAATTTTTTTAAAAAAAATTAATAATGTGTAGTTTGGATTTAGATTTATACAAAAAATTAAGAAATAATCAAATTAAATCGACAAATTATATACATATATTTTATAATTATACATACTATAATATTTTTTTAAAACAATTTTAAAGATCTTATATACATTTTTCATTACATTTTATTTTTTTATTTATTTATGAAAGCATAAATGTTCAAGACAAGAATATTTGTCTTATTAATTTCATGCATGACAATTCTTGGTGAGACTAGAAATATTACTATTTCCTTCTAGGCTAAAATGATGAATTTTGAAACTTTATTTACAGTAAATTAAGCTATTAAAAATTCTATAATATCACTTGTTCTATCTATTTTTCATTTTGAATGAATAGTTTCACTTTTTCTCCAATTTGAATGTATCATTGCTTTTATTTTTGTGTATGATTAATAATCGAATAACCAAAATTAATAACAACCACACCAATAAATATACATTATAATTGATTTGATTTGATTTTAAAATTTTTAAAAGCTAATTAAATAAATTTGATTTTGATTTTGATTCTGATTTAAACTGACTCGTAAACATCCATGTCACCCTATATGAAATTAACATGGACGCTCTTTCACTTTTAAATTCATAATTGATAGTAATTCAATTGAGTTCTCATTAAAAAAAATTACTAAAAAAGAAAGTGAATTATAACTTCCTTCCATTTTCTCTTTCACAAAGTGGAGTTGATATTTTGAGTTGATTCAACCCGGTTACACTCAGAGATGGTGTGCTACTCGAAAGTCTATATTTGTTTTCTTCTATACCATGACAATTTTCAGAAAATGACAGTGAATTTTTATATATGCTCCATTATTTTTCTACCCACGTACACAACGTGTTTGATAAGATTGTGGAATTACCCCCTTTAGAAAAGTATGCAACGAAACATTTCATATATATGGTTTCATTATTTAAAAACCTTAATATTTCGGAAAAAGATGATATATATAAATATATTAATGTTTGAAATTTGAACTTAAAACTTCTAAAATGACTTTTGAATTTCCCAAACCATTGAACCAATTTCTCGTCTTACGTTGAGGGGATTCAATATATAAATATAGAAAATAAAATTAAAAAAATTCTGATTGTAATATTTAAATATTTTCTTTTTATCTATTTGAACCGTGCATAATTAAAATGTTACTCCTTCCGTCCATCTTTACTTGTACTTTGTTACCTTGACACAAGGGTTAAGAAGTTCTAAATGATATGAATAATTTTACCACATAACCCTTTGAATATAATAAATATAATGTATTAAAAAATGTAATAGGGAGAAGGCTATAATTAATGATAAGAGTAAATTAGGAACTAAGTTTAAAATTATATGTTAATTTTATAAACTGGACAAGTATTGTTGGAAATCTCAAAATAGTATAGATGATAAGTTAAGATGGACGGAAGGAGTAATACAAAATAAAAATATTCCCTAATATTTAGACCTTTGAAGTTAGTCAATTTGAGGAGTAAGATTGACAGAGAAATAAAAGAAGCACGTTAATAATCAAACTTAACTAACACAAAGTGATATATGCCGCCATCTTAATAGCGTGTGCGATACAATGTGAAAGCGTGTAGAAAGTAGACTTAGCACCAAAATTTCATATTCCTAAATGCTACGTACGACTTGTGAATTAATAGGCTGACTTTTTCAAATAAGCACAGCTTGTTTCTATGTTTATATAGCTTACCCCTTAAGCCACAATGTCTCATTTTTCATTTTTCTTCCCTCTCTTAGATCAAGAAGAGTTTGATTAGGAAACAATCAATCATGGAGAATTCTAAAATGTACTACAAGATGAGCCAAATCCTTGTGGTTTTCCTCTTGATATGCCAACATTCAGTCGCTAGACTTTTAGCCAATGAGAATATTGTACTTGTGACTGCATATCAGTTTCCGATAAGCTCAAAGTCATCGTACGATCAGACACATATCGACAAAGAGAAGATGAAGGCGAGAAGGGAACGTGTGAACTTGCTGCTACACAGGCTTCCTAAAGGGAAGAAACCCGTGTCTGGACCAAGTAAAAGAACCAACAGCCTCAACGACTAGCTAAGGAGTTCCAAAACCTTACATTTAATTCTTTCTTTCTTTCTTTTTACTTTGTTTGCAAAAGTTTGACCATAGGCTTATGTCGTAAATATTACCTACTTGGTAAGATTAATGTCGGCAAAAAAATTGTCTACGGCTACGGGGATGTCGATCGATTTGTATCACTACCATATAAATGATTGAATTTTGTCCGGTCATTATAATATATTTTTTTCTAGAAAAAATTACTTAATTACACTCCTTTTTTGTTATATTTTTCGTTATTTCTGCTCATTCTTAAAAATTTTAAAATTCTTTCTTTTCATCCGAATATATTACTTTAGTAATTCGAATATATTAATTTTGATTCTTAAATTAGCTTTATGTTCAATATCATTCTTTAAATATGACCTATTCATACTTAAAAATTTTAATTTTTGTATTCAAAGTAGAATTAATATATTCAAATTATTGAATTAATATATCCAAATAACCCTTTTTTTAAAGAAAAATTTTATAAATTAAAAAAAAAATAATAATTAACTCTTAACACGCATATTCATATTTTCTAAAACCATGTTTACGCCTCTTTCTTTTTGTGTGAACTTCAATCTTAATTTCTTATACGTCATTTCAAAGTTGAGGATGGACAACTGGCAGTTCCACCACCAACTACATAGCATTTTCAAAATTCCACCTTCCAGAAGAGATTATATTACTGTACTGCGCACAACATTGACGTAGCCACGTGGATTTCAATAGAAACTTGTTGCACTTAATTCCTAGTTCGGACTTTCTCCCTTCATTTTTAACTATTCAAAATTTTCTATTTTAATTCTCACTTTTACTTATTATTTTTAATAAATTAACATAACATAATTTTTTTTAATTATATGTTTAATTTATTATCATTGCCCTTAATGAGTAAATATACATGATACTCTGTCAATTAATAGAAGTAAAATGGTAAACTTACTATATTAATAATTTTTTCCTTAATAAGTATATCAAGTCAAAATTTGACAACTAAAAGTGAATGAAGAAAATATTTCATATTGAGTTTAATTTTAGTGCACTGTCAGTGTACCAATTTTTTAACCATCAAGTAATATTGACTTGCTATTGCAGGTCACCAAGAAATATTTCTTTAAAATATTTATTTATATTTTTAAAAAATAAAACATAATTATTATTTTTTCTCTTTCTTTACTACTTCTTTCCGTTTCACCCTCTCTCTTCTTCTTTGACAAATAGTTCAATTTTTTTTATTGACTTCTTCTGCTACAATCTAACTATCTTTTTTCTTAATTATTCTACAAGCATATATATCAATTTCTACAAGCATAATTAGTTTTTTATGCATTCTTTTTTCAATGCATAACATTTTTATATCTACAATCAAAGCTGACCTTTTATACATATATTTTAATTTTGTTTATTGATTCTAGCATTTATTAGTATTTTTTTCACAAAATTAAGTATTTTTTGAAGTGTTCATTTCATTTTTCTATTATTGTATTTTTTATAGTAGATGAGAAATCTCTTGAATAACTCTCTACAACTTTCATCTCTTTCAAATCTTCTTTTTGATTACATGTTTTGTTAGAATAATTTTTAAAATAAAAAATAAAATGAAAGATGAACATAATAATTTAAGAAAATCGAAAGGAATAAAAATAAAAAGAAAAGACAAAAATTACAATATCATCATTTTACCAGTGCCATATAATACCTACGAGAAAAAGAGAGTATAATTTGAATTCAAATTGACAAAAACAATCAAATGAGATAACGGATCTTCCAGAGGCTTCCATAACTTCATCTTCAACAATCGAGTTCCGACGGGTCTGCTCTTTTCAGAAAAAAAAAAGCATGACATAGATGACCTAAGCTTGATTGTCATCCACTTGGATGTTCAAAACTATCACGAACACGATGGATATAAATCAGTAAAGACTTCTTCAACTCAAATCATTTATCAATTTCATCTTTTAAGATAAGACCCAAATTCATAAAATCAAAGATACTAAGGTCACTTTAATAAAAGACACTAACTATTTTATTCATAACTGAGCTTGAATGGAGCTGATACCATTTCATCTTAGTTAGAAATTTCATAGATAATATCTTTTATCTTAGTGTGATACCTGTGACAGTGAAGCTGAACTCTTATCAGATGCTTATTTTTATATGACGCCCGTAAATCAAAATTCTTGTTGACATTTGGTTGACCTTGCTTGTCCGTAGAATTGCCTTAGCTTGTGTTGGCATATTTTCAATAGAGTGAAACTGCATTAAAGTACCTATAAAACCATACACCAGGTTAGATTAAAAATCCGCCAATGTGTTTCTTCCTCTTAATGACTACCACCTCCCTCTCCTTCAAAAGTAACTAAATTCACCTTATGTCCACTACTATGCTTCAAGGTACATTCCAGATCCCATATGAAATCTTCTTGATATGATCTCAATGGCCTAATATAGCGGGGACTGACCTACCACATCTATCAAGTTTCATCACCCTTTTTAAGGGCAATACTCTTAGAAACACCCTAACATCAACCTTGAAATATATTGGAACTCCAACCTTGAACACATAGGGACTTCAGCCCTGAGCACATAGGGACTTCAACCATGAACACATAGGGACTTCAACCCTGATCATAATCCCACTGACTGCCAAACTCTAACACACAGGCCCACAACATATCCTGAAGGACCTAGAGGATACGCTTCAGCTGGTCATCGATTTGGGAATGGAATGCTATACTCAAATCAACATGAGTGCCCAACTCTCTCTATAACACTCTCCAAAAGCTGGAGGTAAATTGTGAACCCCGATACATCAACACATAACCTAAGCCAACATGGGAAGCATTGCAATATACTTTAAAACCCTCACTCTCAATAGGAATGGTTAGAATAATAACTAGGGTCAACAACTCCTTTAGTCTCAGAAATTGACCACACTCCTCAGACTAGATAAATGATACATCCGGGCGAATCAAACGAGTCAATGGTGTTGCAATAGTAGAAAATCCCTTGATAAATCGCTTGCAGTACCCTGCTAAACCAACAAAATTCTTGATCTTAATGATAGAAGTAGGCTTAGGCTAGCCACAAATAACCTCGATCTTAGCTAGATCTATCATAATGCCATATTTGTACACCACGTGCCCTAGGAATATAGACTCAAGCGAAAATTCATATTTAGAACATGGTGATAGCTTAATCTTTGTAGCACTATCTGAAAATGTTGGGCATGCTGCTCTCAGCTTTATGAATACACCATAATATCATCAATGATAACTATAACAAATGAATCCAAGTACGACTTGAATACGCCATAATTTGTATATCTTTACATTATAATATTATTTTATTTTAAAATTAATTAAGTCAAAATTAATTAATTATATTAAATAACTTATTTTTATGTTTCAAGTTAGTTTAATATTATTGTTCTTCGGTCTAGATAAGAATGAAAAATAACTTCATTTACAACTTAGCTCCTTTTTATATCAATAAATCTCATAAAAATATTATATTTGGAAAATTGGAGTTTTTATAAATATTATATTTGTGAAAAATATTAATAAAAAAATAGTTTTAAATATAGAAAGTGAATTATTACACTATGTTAATTGTGAAATTGACTATTTTAGAAAAAAATAGTTTAAACTTAATTTATTTAAGAAAGAACAAATTTTTGAAAAATAAGAGAGTCGTCACGTAATTTTTTTTAAAGAAATTAAGAAAACTTAAAAAATTTATGACTCTAACAGAAAAAGTCTTAAAATTTCAGAGAAAAGGATAACAGTTCTAATTTCCACTTTGAGAAGATATTAATCACTCAAAATGACCGATAACATGCGGTCAACCGACGATTAAATTTAATTTGACTAACTATTCAAAAACTGATTTGAAAACTAAAAATAAAATAATTCAAGTAAAAATCTATTTAAGTAATTTAAATAATTTTAGAAAGCGATTAGTTAAAATTCCTAACTTTGAAAAATTAATTTAAAAACTAAATGACATTTAAACTTCTAAATTTTCTAAATTCTATTAAAATTGGCTAAGTATGAAATTTTCAAGTTTTTAAGTAAAATACTTAGACATATTATCAAAATTGGCTAAAGTATGAAATTTTCAAGTTTTTAAGCAAAATACTTAGACAGATTTTAAATGGAAAGAAAATCTAATGTTATTTTCTGAAAAGCAAAATACTGAAAATATTTTAAGTGATAAAAGTCTAATTCTTAAAACACTTAAAATGTTTTTTTTTTTTTTTAAAAGAAACAGTTTGGATATTTTCAAGTGACTTGAAAGGACCCAATTACTAAAGAGGCCAAACCCAATTATTAAAGAAGCCAATTTAAACTAAATTCGCAATTTTTGACATCCAAATCGTCTTAAATAGAATTTAACAAAACAATAGTAGAGAAAATCATTTAAAGAAATATAAATCAACACAAAGTGGTTCATCCTGTTATACCGAAATATGACCGACTCTTTCCGAAAATGAGATTCGATGCCCAATTGATTTAAGCACGAACCAAATTCCCGAAAATTGAAAGAAAAAAAAGAGAGTCGCCACCTAATTTTAAAGATAATTAGGAAACCGAAAATAAACTTTAAAACCTAACAGAAAAGCTTTAAAATTTTAGAGAAAATGGGTAAGGGTTCAATTTCCTTCTTGAGAAGAACTTAATCACTCAAGATGACCGCTAACATGCGGTTGACCGATGATTAGGGAGTTTGACTAACTTTTGAAAATATTTGACTCGATTTGAAAACGTTGACTGAATTTAAAATAGTTGACTTAGTTTAAAAGAGTTGACTGGACTTGAAATAATTGACTAGATTTGAAATAATTGACTGGATTTGAAAGAGTTGACTGGATTTGAAATTATTGACTGGATATGCAAATATTGATTAAATTAAAAGAATTGACTGAATTTCAAAAAAATTTGATTAAACTTGAAAAAAAAATTGATTAAAGTAGTGAGATTTTAACTAAACTTGAAATTATTGATTAAAGGTTTTCACTAATGTCTAACTTTGTAGAAATAATTTTAATGCTAAGAAAAATCATAAAAATAAAAATTAACATAAATGAGGACCTGTTGGGGAAAATTAATTAGATTGAAATAAATAAATGTTAAAGTTAGCACATAAAATAACAAATGTCATTCAAAATACAACAAATATAGGAGATAAAAATTAAATTGGGCTCTAGCAAGCCCAATTCATCAATCTGTCCTAATTTTTAGATTTTGGGCCTGCCAGGCCCATCAGAATTTCTGCCAGGCTGCTATTTCTTGGGCTTAGCTCATTTTCCTGTGGTATACACTCAATGTATATCTGATGTATATCGGTGTATATCACGGTATATCAGAGTGTATAATTTTTAGATTTTGAGCCTGCCAGGCCCATCAGAATTTCTGCCAGGCTGCTATTTCTTGGGCTTAGAGCCAACATGGGAAGCATTGCAATATACTTTAAAACCCTCACTCTCAATAGGAATGGTTAGAATAATAACTAGGGTCAACAACTCCTTTAGTCTCAGAAATTGACCACTGCATAGCAGATGTATATCGGTGTATATCACGGTATATCAGAGTGTATACACTGATCTTAGCTCTCGAAACTTGTGCATCAACATTCATTTGACTTGACAGCGTCCCAAAGGTATTAAATGCAAGGAATTGGGCCTTCATGGCCCTGTATAGATGCAAAGGAGCGTTCCCAAAATGGGCTCGGAGCATTGTTCATGCAAGAAGAGAAATAAGGATTAATACAAATTTAAGAGGTCCAAATCACATATTCACTGTCAACATAAATAAGATCGCAGGAACATAGAGAACACAATGTTCAACAATCATAAACTCTGAAAACAGATATGTATTCCGAAATCTTAAGCTTGACAACAAAAACCATCTATGAGTACGTCTAAGACAAGGATGGGTACATAAGTGAATATTTAAAGCAATTATTCCTAACTTTAGAATCCGCTTTTGACAAGCATTCGCATTCATGTCAAAGATTTAACCTTTGAGATCCAGGAATGGCGAAGAATAGGCCATTAGAACATTTACTAGCTGGAAAAAACTCAAAATCAACTGGAACAGTAGAGTACATAAACGAAACAATGAATACAACCTTATGACTTCTGGACACCATCTTAACCAATAATAACGACATCACAGTATTAGCAAAATCATCGCCACAACAATCCAGCAGAAACAGCTAAACGAATAGTAACATATTAAAATCCATTCATTCATGTTATAAGCAAAATTGGAAAAGGAATCTACCTTTTTTGGAGCAGGAACTAGGACGATGAGTTTGAAAGCTATTGCGACACCATCAGAGTTGAGAAATCGATGATAGGACCCCCTCTCAAACCCAAAAGTTTCAATCTCAGAATGACTCAACAAATATGAAAATCCTTCTAACTGAACTCTTGTGTATATTAAAATTCGTTCGTTCGCCCCCGTCTATTCGTATATCCCCCCTCCAAAATCCAAGAAAGGATTCAATTTATAGGATTGATTTAAGGTCTGAAAATGGAAAAGAGAGCACGCGTGAAAGACTAAAGTGAGGCGCTGGGCAGGTGAACGTTAAGATTGTCGGGGAGTTGTCGATTGTTTTGGTTTTTTTTGATTTTTGTTGGCTTTGATTTTTCATTTTCTTTTTGTCTTTCGATTTTTGTTCTTCAAAAATGAAGAATATGGGATTGGGCTCTTGGGGAAGAGAAAGGAGACAAGGCATGGGGGACAAGGGGACAAAGAATATGGGGAAGAGGGTGTGGGGAAGTGGGAAAGAAAAAGGGGTACGAGAAATAAAATAAAAATGGAGAGTGGGAATTTAAAATTGGGGAGTGGGAAAGGAGTGGGGCGTGTGGGCCCCCCATGTGGAAATTATTATTATTATTATTTTTATTATTATTTTTAATAAAAATAGATAAATATTTTAAAATTGTTAAAATTAAATAAACTGGGTATTTTATGATGTGAAGGGTAAAAATTCAGTATCAACAGCTGTCCCTTTCTTTGGATATGATCGATGAAAGAAATCGTGGACAAAGAAACTTGACTAGCCTAATTTTTGGCCGATCATATCTTTTGAAAAACTGGGGCTTTGAGAATTATGGCCGGACCCTGGTTCTGGGTTTCCTACATATCTCAGGTTACATGAGAATTCAGGCCACTTATAGTTTAAAACGCTTGATTTTACGCATGACTTTGAGAGAATTCAAAAGCTATCCTAACGTCGAATTATGGAGAAATTAGAATGCTCAGGAATGAGATTTGGAGGGTTATTGTTAGAATGCAGCCGAGTTTTCAAACTCAAACCCGCCTACATATCCTTGGACTTAAGAATCAGGCAGCTTATAGTTTCACTCTATCGCTTGAAGGGGAAATCTCTTATTCTGAGATGACCTTTGGTTTAGGAGGAGTGACAAACAAATCGAATTATGAAAAGAGGGTTGCAACCTCTTAATCATAAATGTGGCATGCCTCACACCCATAATAAAGAATTTACACGGACATAATTTTTAGAACTCTTGGTACATTGTCACTCGGATTGGAAGATTGGCTCCGGTGAGAGTTGAGATCACCTGGATGAGAAACTGAAAACTAACAGACTTACAGAGATTCCTACATGCCTTCTGACAGGGGTGTGGTTGGATTGTGGTGGTAGTCGCATGTGATAGACAATGAATCAATGTGGTGTTGTGGGCGCAGCTGGAAAATAAAATGATGTTATGGGCGCAACTGACATTTGGTATGGCTCTTGGGGGGGCAACTGGCGAAACAAAAATAGTGCTATAGGCGCAATTGGCAATAAAATAGCCCTCTGGGGCAATGAAAATGCAATGGCCCTGGATCGGCAACTGGAAATATAATAGTCTTCTGGAGGCAATGAATATATAATGGCCCTGGATCGGCAACTGGAATATGCAGTGCCCTGGATCGACAATGAAATATGCAGTGCCTTGGATCGGCAATGAAATATGCAGTGCCCTGGATCGACAATGAAATATGCAGTGCCCTGGATCGACAATAAAATATGCATTGCCCTGGATCAGCAATGAAATATGCAGTGCCCTGGATCGGCAATGAAATATGTAGTGCCCTGGATCGGTAATAAAATATGTAATGCCCTGGATCGGCAATGAAATATGCAGTGCCCTGGATCGGCAACAGAAAATAAATATAATGCTCGAGGAGCAACTATAAAAATAAAATAACCTCTTTTCGCAATGTAAGATGAGATGCATTGCTGGAGATTCGAGTGAGGCAGAACCATTTATGCCTCGATCATTGTAAGGCCTGCAAAGATTTCCCTGGCTGAAGTGTGGTGATCTTGGTCATTGTGCCAAGTTATCTTATCTCCTGCATTAAGAAAAATGTGTTATGAATCATAACAGACTGATAGGAAGATAAAAGAGTAATGAGAAGTCATCTGGAGTTATCCAACTTGTATCGGTCTGGATAAAATTTCTCAACCCTTGCGCCAAATTATCTTATAGGGCCCCTGTGGGTCCAAAGATGTCTTGCGACTTTAGTTCCTGTATCCAAAAAAAAATGATTAGTTTCAAAATGAATTGATCTGTATTGATTCTTCAATTATCTGCTCCTTGTCTTGCGACTTTAGTTCCTGCATCCAAAAAAAAAATGCTTAGATTCAAAGTGAATTGATCTGTGTTGATTCTTCGATTGTCTGCTCCTCATCTTGTCCCGATGAAGTGCTTTTGATCTTCTATCTTCTTGGTTGTCTTTGAATTTCTGATCAGGCTGAGAATCCTTAATATGACTTCTAAAATTGTAATGATGCTTAGCGGAATTTTGAGGGCAGCCTCAAAATTTCTGTCCCAGTTTAGATATTGATAGCTTGTCAAAAATGCCTTGAGAATTTTTAAGATCTTTCTCAAAAATTCTATCCCAGTTAAAGTTTCGTCAGGTTCTGAACTTCAATTGGTTGAAGATGGGTTTCTTGTTCAGAATTTTTGAGTTCCTCTTATTCTTGAGAATTCAGGTCAAACGTAGTTCAGGAAGAAAAATAATAATTGGAATAATGGGATGACCGAGGCCAACATAGGTCGCCTACGTATCTCATTCTTGAGAATTCAGGTCAAGCGTAGTTTATTGTAAATAATAGAAATGGTTACAAGCAATTGTGCAATTACAGGAAAAGAACACTCTGAGTCTCTATGCGTAGCATCTCTTGACAGTATACGAGTTGATCATTAAGTGGCGATGTTTGTGCGAAATCCAAATACATCCTAACAAATTATGGTGGCTTCGACATCCAGTCATCATCGGTAGCGTTTACTGTTCTAGTTGTGTAAAAATCTTATCCTTAATGATACTTAAGGGTGCCACTCTCAGTTGTATACCAGTCTTCTTCTCTTTCTATCATACCAGTCATGTTTTCCCATGATCAGGCAAAAGATTCTCATTGACATTAGGGGCGACAGTTCGAAGAACAACTATGTCGCGATCAATTAAGTCCTGGATTTAGTTCTTCAGACTTATACAATCTTCAGTGTCATATCCAACGCTGTTAGAATGGTAAGCGCAAGTCTGATCACCTCTGAAGAAACGAGAATTAGCATCCATGGCCCTCGAAGGGGCAAGCTGAATCAATCCTGCAGTTGATAATCTTTTGAATAGCTTTGTCCGGCTTTCAGCAAGTGGAGTGAACACCCTAGGGGTTTTCTTATCTGTGTTCAGGTGAGGAGGGTTATAGTTATTTTGTATGGGTGGCTTTTGATGGTAATTGGGTTGGTTTCGATGGGGTCATGCCGGAGTCGGGAATCTTGGTATTTGGTAATTTGACTGCTGGGCTGGGTAGCTGGTGGAAGGATTCTGCTAAGTCGGCTAGACATATGAGCAAATTGGCGATGGACACTGGTAGTTTGGGATGATATTTGGATATTGTGCGGATTGACAATAGGGAGGAAGGTGATATTATGGGGTAGGCTGAAAATGGACTCGAAGGGGTGTGGGCTTTCTGGGGTGGCTACTAGGGGTTCTCCTCTTGTCTTGTACACCAGAGATGGATAACACATCTTCTTTCCTCTTTCTCAACATCCCGGGCATCCCGGATGAATTCGAGATACTGGTGATCTTGCCCGTTTTGAGCCCATCCTCGATATCCTCGCCGATCTTAACTATGTCTGCAAATTTTGCTCTAATGAGCAATATTATCCTTTCATAAAATTCTAGCTCTTGAGAGCGTACAAACACCTCGATAATTTCCTTTTCAGACATAGGGGGACGCACTCTGGCAGCATTCTTCCTCCATCTATAGGCGTATTCTCGGTAGCTTTCGGTTGACTTTTGCTTAATTCTCTCCAATGAGTAATGATCTGGCACGATTTCGACATTGTAAGCAAAATGTTCAACGAAGTCATTTGCCATCGCACTCCAATTGGCCCATTGATTTTGAAGTCATTTGCTATGGCACTCCAATTGGCCCATTGATTTATTTCTTGGGAAGTAAACCATTCCAGGGCCTCTTCGCTTAAATTCCGGCTGAACAGTCGCATTAACAATAGTTCATTTTTTCTACGGCCACCAATTGATCACAATATGCCCTCAGATGGGCCAAAGGATTTCCATTTCCATCAAAAGTGTCAAACTTTGGTATTTTGAACCCTTCTGGGAGGTTCAGATCCGGGTGAATGCATAAATCCTCGTAACTCAACCTTGCAACATTGGGTGTATGGCGGAACTATTTTATTGCCTTTGCAATTTCTTCCCTTATATCTAATTTGGCCATTTCCTCTTTGGCCTTCCATTCTTTCTCCTTCTCCTGATAATGATCAAACTCAAGGTAAGTGGATTGAGGAATATGTGAATTGCTAAAAATTGGGATATGGAAGGGAATTTTAGGGGGCGCAGTTTGGGTTGAAGGTAGGTTATATTGGTCTGGGAGATGGCTTTCTGGAGAGATTGCTTGGGGTTGGATAGTGTGAGCAATATGAGAAGAACTGCCGGCTTGGGCGTTATGCAGGTTTTGGGAAAAAATGTTAGAAGGACCTATATTGGGGGTAGTTAAGTCGACGACAGGAGAAGCTTGAACAGGGGCGATTGGCAGATTTGTGGAGATAGGGACAGGTGGATCAGGAGAAGGAAAATGATATGGAGGCCTTTCGTGGTCTGGCCCTGGAAGATTAGCAGTGATGGCCAAATTTGGTAGCTCCTGAGTTCTTTTCATTTCCGTCTTCATATCAACTATCTGTTGCATCAGCTGTTCGATCAATTTGTTCTATTGCGTGATAGTGGTATCTGCTACAGTAATTTCGGTCAAGCTTGCATCATCATTGTGGTTTGTCATTTTTCCTTTCCTCTGGTGTTGGTTAGGGGATGGATCTCTAGGTGCTTTCGATCTAGTGAAATATGAATGATCGGCCAGCTTTATCAACACAGATCAATTCTAAGTTACCTGTCGAAAGAAAAATGACTCAAAAGGTAAATGTGTTAGTCCTTATTCGTATTATATAATGCAAA
>DF357353.1:171979-192853 GCA_000787875.1 Solanum virginianum | reverse complement strand
AGAATGAATACATGATATGTTCATGTTAATTGTTTTGAAACTGGAAAAAAACAATTAACATTAACATATCATGTTAATTGTTATATATATATTCGTTCTTACTTCTATAAACTATAATATAATAAACAATTTCTATTATCCTATTTTGTAACTAATATATCCTCTCTTTTATTAGTAAAGGAAAAATATAATTAGTACTTTATTTTCATGACCATCCAATTAGTTGATATTTATGTAGGATGTGATTGTTGAATAAACATTTTCCCCTAAAAGATAGCTGATTGTATTTCTCCTTAAGGAAGCCTACAGAGTGCATATTATTAATGAGTTGTACAATTTTACTTTTTAGCATACTCCTCGTTAACTACACATGTTCATATGGAAATGTAAGGTACTTGGTTTAAATATAAGGTACTTGAATTTGACTAAAGTCTCTTGCATAATCTAAGGATTTTGTATAAATTCTAGGATAAATTTTTAGTCCACCTTTAGGATAAAATAATTAAAATGACAAAAATACCCCCTTAAACCCTTTTATGAATCATATTTCTGCATGCAAACAACTTATTCTTATAAAATATGCCGTGCATATTATTTTTTGCAAACAACAATACAAACATTCACTAATACCAAAACAATTAATGACAACAACTAATCATAACTTATTTGCAAATCAAAACAACCCTTAAATGTATTACTACCCACAAAAACAGATTTAAAGAACACTAAGTCATCATAATATTATCCAAAAACTCAAATATCAATAGCGTTAAATAAGGGAAGTAAATTCCGACGAAATAGTCCTACCTTTTTAGGACGACCCAGAGGTCTCCCTGAAAGCTTTCTGGGTCTCTTCACAGTCGTAGCAACAGCTGGACTGCTGTATGACTTTGGAGGACGTCCACGTCGCTTTCCGAGGGGCGTAGCCCCATTTGTGACGCCACTCACAGGATTAGGAAAGCCCTCAGAATCAAACGCAGCAGCAATGGGCACATCTGTGACACCTACAGCAGAAGCAGTAGGTCCACCTTGACTGCTAGCCTTTGGCGGCCTTCCCCGTCGTTTAGGGGTTTGTGCTGGTCCACTTGGGTCACCACCAGCAGGAATACTTGGATCACCAGTAGGAATGTTGGCTGCATTGGCACCAACATTAGCAACCACATTCTTCCTCGGTCGGCCTCTTCTTCCAGGAGCAGAACCTTTTTTTGGCCGCCCTTTAGGCTTGGAGGAAGCCCCAGCTGATCCAGCAGAAGCATTGACTGTCCCAGCCCTAGGAGGACGACCAGGTCGCCTTTTAGTTCCACTCTGCTCGGGTAATTTGGGCTCCCCTGATTTCACTACAGTGGAAGCATCCTTGCGGGGACGACCAGGGCGTCGCTTTGAGGCACTCCCTTCAACTACTGGTTGCGGAGTTCCGGTAGGAGGAGGCACAGAACCAGCTGGATTCTGAACCCCAACAGGCCCATCAGCTAACCCAAGAGAAACAAACACGGACTCAGCCCCGAGATTCGAATAATTTTGGGCTTCATGAGTTGCAGCAAATCCCTGCGGCTGTTGCTGGGACTGGAAATGGAACTGATTTTGCAGCAACGGATCGGCCTGAAACTGCTGGAATTGCGGCTGAGGAACATACGGCGGCTGCTGTTGGTTGAATTGAGGATGGGCTTGGAATTGTTGTTGGAACTGGGCCTGCTGCTGTTGGGCGTGAAATGGATCTTGAAACTGGGCTTGAAATTGGGCTTGAGGTTGGACCTCAGGCTTCAACTTAGGAGGACGCCCAGGTTTCCTTATAGCAAGAGTAGAAGCATCAGTCCCGTTAGACTCGGCGGCGGCCGACGGCGGCGGAGGCGGAGCAGATCCAGGTGCAGCAAGCATGTAAGAGTGTTTATTCATAGCTAGATACCCAGAATTCTTCAATCGCTTGAGATGGTGAGTTAACAAAGCCCCGTGATTCGGTGGTAGATTCGAGTAGACTCGGTCTATGTACTTTGCTATAGCTATCCTGCTTGACCCTTCTTTCTCCTTTAACGCCGTTATCGCCGCCGTTATCAACTGTCGCAGAAAAAATCAAAAAAAAATCAACCATCAGTCAAAAAAAAGGGAAAGTAACCCCACCAAAACCCAGAAAGAAGAGTAGCAAACATGGACCCAATCCAACTCGAATTTGTTTGGATCAAAGTTGGTTAGGTAATGGGGGGGGTGGGTTGGTAGGGTTAGGGTTCGGGTCATGGTTAATGACTTGAGAAGGAGGGTTAAACGTCGACTGTTCTATATTCGTCGGTAGATCCATGGATGGGTCCATGAGGGCATGTATATAAATTGAATAAAAAAGCTTTTCAGAGATACAGAAATGGTGAAATTTCAGAGGAGAAATCAAGAAAAAAAGAGTATTTGGGGGAAGAAAATGGATTTGGATTGGACCGTTGGTGGGGGGTGGGGTGGCGTACAATCACAGCCAAAAAAATAAAATAAAAAGAGGGTAAGGGTAAGATCGGATTTAAAAATGAAACTTTTGTTAGATTTAAGTTTTTGAGAGGAGTGTGTCCATATCTGGCCCCTTTTTTTTTAATTATGTTTTGGATCTGATATTTATGTATTTTCATTTTCAACCCCCCTCACTTTTTTAATTGCTTCATTTGTTTTGGACCACCAACTTAAAATTTTTGAAATTTAATTTCTGGCGGAACTTGAAAATTTTCGTGAAAATTTGAAATGCGTAGGAAATCTACAAAATGGAAATTTAAACTTAATGAGAAACCCATTTAATGTGCTTTTATTGAATTACAAAACGACTACTCCTTTCATATTACTTGAAACATTATTGATTTAATTTGATACAGTAAATATTTTAATTACACATATATTTTATTAATAATATTTTAAATTTCAAGCTAACTATATAAATTATAAATTTGTTACAACTTTGACTTGTTTAATGAATTATTTAATCACTAATTGATTTATATGTATATAAATATAATTTTATTTTTTAGGTCTAGTATATGTATAATTTAAAAAAAAAATAATAAAAGTTTAGTTCTTCGGTGCACCGAAGTTTCGAGACCGTTGCACCCAACACTGAACCGAAAAATCAAACTTTTGAAAAAACAACATCGAAATCGAACCGCAAAACCGAAAAACCGAATTAGTTTGGCTCAGTTAGGTTCAGTTTTTTGGTTTTGCTGTATTTTTGCCCACCCTACCTTCGTTGATTTTTTTAGTTGTCAAACATTTTTTAATTTGATTTATTTTTATTTATTTTTTTAACAAATCAATATAGTAAAAATTCTTTTTGTTCTATTATATCCTCAATTTGTTGTCATTGAGTTAATGTTTTAGAAAAATACACTCTCTTCATCTCAAATTAATTGAATTTTTTAGGCTTTTTTTTCATATTCAAAATATTTGAATTGTTCAAAGTGAATGTCTGAAACTTTTTTCATATTTACCTTTCATTTTACAAAGGGCAATAGTCGAAAGTATGATGTAAATTTTGTCTTTAAATATTTTTTTTAATATGTGTGTTTTAGCTCACAAATCTACATCTATATCTATCTATATTATATTAAAAGTGTGAAGGCTCTTAGAAATGTTGTTTAAACTTTTTGCCCTTCGTTAAAATACTCTTCTTTAGACAAATTTGTCTTTTCACCATTTGTTTCATCATTTATTATTATTCTAAAAATATTAAATATAATAAGCATAGCAAAAATTTAATGGAAAAAAATTTCTTATTATGATCAAATTCCTACAAAGAAAATCCTTTTCCTTGGTCTAAAAAGAAAAATAGAAAAAAAATCAAATAATAATAAAACAATAAAAAAAAAGGCCTCCAAGAAGAAAAATACTAATTAACCCTTTAGTAATCAAATAAATATTCAATTGACATAGATATGAGTTTTAAAATCAATTAAAAAAATTCATATATAATTTTTTTTGTTTAAATTATGTGTGATTCTAATATTTAGAACTTTATAATTAACTAAAAATTCACTTTACATGCATCCTCCTTTATTAAAACTATATAGCATAACATAGTACCTTTCATGTTGCTAGTAGGGATTGATATATTTTTCTCTGTCTATCATTTATCGACCTGAGCAAACATGTTTATTTATACTGTATTAAAAGTAAATATTAATTTAAGATGAATGGCAACCTTAATGTATCTTCTCGGCAATTTATGGCGCAATCTTCATAATTATAGAAAAATCAACACTCAGATAAGAAAAATTAACAAAAACGAAAAAAGGCCAAGAAACACAATGGTGAAAAAATAGAATCAACAATGAAGCGGTTACATTTTGAAGATCCGACAAAATCAAGAAAGCTAGCTGAAAACGAGAGTAAATGCCGGACATAATTTGTTTGTCCTTTTTTTCTTTCAGTTTCTCTATTATGTCGTCTTCTTCTCTTTTTGATTGCCGAGAAGAAGACAACCCAAAAGTGCAAAGAAGCATGAACACGGCATTGCCATTTACATATATCACGCGGTGGAGCATTCATGATTATCTTTGAGTCCTCGATCTAGCAAACTCCTTTGTTTCTTCCTCCTCCTCTTTGGGTTTCACATACGAGTGTTCATATTTGGCAGGGGTGACAATTGAGCAGGTTAGATCAAATTTGATCAAGTCATAATGGGTTGAAACAACAAACATGGACCCAATCCAACTCGAATTTGTTTGGATCAAAGTTGGTTAGGTAATGGGTTATAGAGCGGGTCAAGACCCAACTAGACCCAACTTTTACTAAGTTTTAGTTATTGTTTTTTTTATGGTTAAATTGTATTTTTTCTTATTATGGCTATATAAAAGATATCAAATAAAAAAATATATTTTAAAAGAATTTTGACAATATCTGTCTCAAGACAATTCGAGTTGCATATCAACTCTAATTTAAATGGGTTGTACTAACAAATACCCCCCTCAAACTTCAACGGGTTAGATTTAATTTTGCACCACTAATATTTGGGGCTTCATTACATTTAAATTGGCCATATGGTGTAGTACTTAATGTATTTTTATGATACAAGTTAATAAAAATATATATCTTCTGTTCGAGGTAGGGATATCAAAAGAATATGAAAAATGATGGAATTGACCAAAACTAATCATATCGAACTATGTTTTATCATTTTTGTATAAAATCATGCTCTTTTATTTAAGTCTATATCTGTCCCGAACAATTAGGATGATCATTTTAGTTTATTGAAAAAATAGAATTTTAAACCAAACCTAATAACTTACATGTATGTAAATATATTTATTATAATCTATACTATATTAAAAACGTAAAAAACCTTAGAAATATTGTTAGAACTTTTTACCTTTCATTAAAAGACTATGTTTTAGATAGAATCATTTTTTCACTATTTTTCTTAATTTATTATTTTATCTTTTATTTATTTAGTTTCGAGATTCATTTTTGGATTATAATTTCCTTATATTAAGAACGCACTTTTGATTTAGGAATATTATATATAAATAATTATCCAAGCTATGAAGGATAGGAAAAATATTATTATTGTTCTAATATTTAAGACTTTAAAATTAATGAAATTTTTTCATTATCAAATAATATTTTGTTAAGAAAAATATTGTAATATAATAAATTTAAAAGAAAAATATTTAGTTTTATTACATTGTAGACATTAAACAATTTCTTTTATATAAGAGTCTTTTTTCACATTAAATTTTAATCAATTAATCATTTAACTTCTAACTATTCAACTCCAGATTATTACCTTATATATTCATCGAGAGAATTTTAGCAAACTTAAGAAATCAATGTTGGATTAGCAGTTTAATTAGATACATTAATTCAACCAATTCAAGCCTTGTTTATCTTCAAACAAAGGCAAATTCACTTATGAAATGAGTTTTCGAAATCATAATTTTTTGATACTTGAATTTATATTTGAATATGCATTTTACTTAATAAGTTTGAAATTTCGTGGGTGAAAATTTCAAAAGTTGATTGGCTCTAATTTTTGTAACCTGAAAAAAAAATTGAAGATAAAATTTAAAAATCTGATTCAAAATTATGGTAAAGTAGATATTTGAAAATAAATTTTCAAAATTTGATTTAATATCTATGATAAAATTATAACTTATTATACCATCAAAAATAAAATTCGAAATGAAATAATATGTCATGAAAAGCTCTAATAAAATACTTGCAAATTTTGTTATAACAAAATTTAAAAGAATTTGTATTTTTTTATAAATACTAGTTTAGTCTACAAGCGTTGCACGTGTGTATCAATCGTAACTAATAGATGTTTATATAAGAAAATAAATTGTTTTGTGCATGTTATGTTATTAAGTACAAAGCTTAAAAATATAATCAATTATAATAAATTAACAATAACATAAAGATTATGGTTAAAAAAAAAGATGGCTATTTGAAAGTAGCTAAAAAAGTTATAATAATAGAATATTGTGATTTAACTTTGATCCAAGTTTTCTAAAATTAACTCCATATGGTCCTTGGTATATGGAGTCATTAGCAAATCTTGTCAAAATTGTAAATAAGCCAATTTCAAATTATTATTTGTATATGAGTCATTAAGAACAAAAATTGTAGAAAATTCTCAATTAACAAATATATACCAAGAATACATGATAATTTGTTATTTAAACTTCAAGAACATACTGAAAAACATTAAGCGTTAAAAATTGACTTGTTGATTAAAAAAATTGTAAAAAATATATATTTTAGGACGATTATGAGGAGGGTGTGTGTGTGTGTATTATTTCCTAAATTAAACTAACGTGATAATTTTAGGTTTGTGGGTTGTTGATTTTTGTGTTTTATAAGGAAAATTTGTCAAAATATATTATTTTTTTAATATGGAGTTTAGGACTCTTTAAGTTTAAATATTACAATATAATGATGTAATAATAAAATTTAAAAGAATAAAATATTTTTTATAAATATAATGTGATTTGTTTTGTTTTTCATTGGACCATTTTAGTTAAAATCTAACCAAACCCGTTATTATCTTTTTTTTTTTTTTTTTTTTTTTTTTTTTTTTTTTTTTTAAATCAATATCTAACCATTGGTCATTTTTTCTTGATTCGATATGATTTATCAATTTTCTTTGAACACCCTTCTAGCGATTTTTCATATTTGGAGTTATTCTTAAACATGGTAAGTCACCTTTTTTTTTTTCAAAGTAGAAAAACATTAGTCAAATTATGGAACTGTTAAAATTATTAATTAAATAAAAGAAAAGGATGATATATGAATATATTCTTTAACTTAATCCTGTCTCATATTTATAAATTATAATTTTGGATGTGCATAAGTGGCTTTTAAATTCGTATAAAGTTGAAATAAATAGACATATATATTTTATATGACAATTTACGTCATACGTAGAGTCCTACAAGTATTATGTCACGCAAGACTCGTTTGTCAACTTGTTCGACTCTATATAAATTTAAGTATCCACTTGTGCACACTAAAAATTGAACGGCATAAACATAAAATAAGATCAAGTTAAAAATTATATTTATGTATATTTTACAATGGCCTAACGAGGGATTATGATGTAATTAATAAGTATGTATATAGTATGAATTAGTTTGAATTTTTCAAATATATCAAATTAATTATATTGAATTTTTTAAATCATATCAAACAAAACTAACAAAAAATAATTTTTCTAACTTTGAATTTTTTTTGTTTCTCAGCGCTTTTGGGATCTTTTTGATAATGTCTTCATATAAATTATATAATGTATACTTCAAATATTGCTTTAATCATAGTAAAATAGTTATGTATTTTCATGGTGAAAATCAGTGCAAATTAAATAGAAAATATATAATACTACTGTTTTCATAGTGTTGACTTCTTTTTTGTTATTATCTGTATTAATTTGATTTTATTTGAGTTAATATTTACATAAATTTTTCTATGAATTTATCCTCAAAAAAATATTACTTGAGTTCCTAAAACACTACAACAAATAATAATTAATCAAATATCTTAAAACTCTAAAATGATATACAATGCTTTCTCTATTTCATATTAAATATATTTTTAATTTTTTTATTATTTAAATAATTGAATTGTTCAATATTCAACATGAATATTTAAATTTTTTTTATATTCATCATTTTATTTATTAAAATTTTATATTTTTAGGAGATAAATTAAATTACTTACAAAGTTATATTTCTACTTTCAGAAAAAGTAATAGTGAAAATGATGATACAAATCATATTTTTAAATACTATTCTTAATATATGTTCATCGATTCATAAATTCAATTAATATTGTATATAAATAGTGTATATTTTTTCTTTTTAACAAATATTTATTTTTTATTTTTCAAATCTCATCATTTTTATTCTCTTTTTTCGGGTGCAGGGAAGTTACCCTTTTTAGGTGGCTGAAATAACGGTCAACTTTAAAGTTTAGACACACAACCCCGTAATGAATGCTAATGATACAAGTGTCTTTCATCGAAAAATGTGTATATTTTTATACAAATAAATATTTGTTTGTTTTAATTAATTTAATAGTATACATACTCGTGGTTGCGCGGATATTTTAAATATATTAATTTTTTGATTTTAAAATAAGTAATAGGTATTATTATTGAGTAGTAGAAATACATGTGTAATATAAATATATAATGTTTTGATTTTATATAAACAATTGATGCTAACTAAATTTTACCTTAATCTATATACAATAAGGATAAGTTCTTCAAAGACATCAATACGATTCCAGCATAATATATGTGGTGTGTGCTGAATTGATATTTTCTCTAACTAGTTAAATTTTGAATTCATAGATCAAATTTGAACCTAAAATTAAAAACAATAACTCTACTTTGAACCTAATTCAAATATAATTTGCAAAGTATATTGCAATCTCTTTAGCACACTCTTCTCTAGTTCAATCTTACAAAATAATTTTTATTTTATTAAATATAACTTAATGAAATAACAATGCATAAAAAAAATTTAGTGACCAATTTAAAAAAAAAAACATAATTATATTAATATATAACACATAAAGATAAATTATTTTCAGTGCAAAGAAAATCTGAAAGATGAAAAGAATGGATCACCTTCTATTTCTTTGATTTACTATAAGTTTGTTATGAATATTTTGCTATCTTTTTCATTTTTAATAAGTTAAAATTTTCATGTGTTTGTTACTTGAATTTTTAGTATTTTTATCTATAAAACAATAAATTTCAGAGTCAAATTTTCATTTTGTTTTAAACTTTCATCAAATTATTGAAAATTCTTTGACCATTTAAATTTATTATGAATAATATATCTAAGTAATTTTATTTTGCTTATATCATCATAATATAAACTAATCTAGAGCCTACGTAGCTTTCATTGTTTACTTTCATATCTTACGATTATATTTTTTCTAACTAAGACTTCAATTATTCAAGTAAGACACGTTTATGTATTCACATTCTTTGAGATAATATATAACCGTTTTTTTATATTTAAATACTTTATCTATTTCATATAAATTGAATTTTTCAGAAGTTTTTAATTGTAAGAATAATTAAATTATTCAAAATTTAAGATGAATGTTTGAAATGTTTTCCCTACATGCCCTTTCATTCATTGAGGTTTTATGTATTTTGTATGAGATAAATGCACATTTTTAAAAAGTTTATTTATGATTTCACAAAGACCAATAGTATAAATTATTATTGTATGTCCTTAAATATTTTTCTTAATACATGTGAATTGCCCTATAAATTGAGTCAATTAAGATTCACGATCCTTCTAATATCATGGAGATACCTACTTTGGCTACTTACTTATGATGTTCTCAAACTACACAACTTATTAGGTTCTATCAGCTCCAATGCAATAGGTTCTTAATGTTGGATAAAGATATGAAAATAAATATCTAGTTGAGGACTTTAACCAACAACCTATATGCTAAAACCATCTAAAAGTTATATTTATTTAAATTAATCATATTTTTTTTTAAATTGAAATAAATTTTTACTATCTCGAGCCGTTTCAATAAAAATGATTAAAATAAAATCTTTTAATTCATAATTAAAAGTTTAATATGTAGCACTAATTTTTATCAACAACGTGGTATTATTCCATTCTGTTATGTTTGTCATTGAATGCATTTTTTTCCTCATAATACATCAATATTAACAGTTTTGTCATTGCATAAAAAATATGATTCAAACGTGTAAAATTTAATAATTAGTATCATGTCTTTTCTTAACATTTGCGTTAAATCTTGTTACAACTATATATAAAATTAAATGCAAATGAAAAAAAGAGACATTTTTATTTTATTTTTGCGGTAAGATAGAGTATAAGGATAACATCATGTCCATTAAACATAGGATACTAACAGATTGTCAAAAACTCAGTTGATATGAATTATTTATATTAATAAAAAAATTGTTTTTTTTTTTTACTTGTAGTCATTATTGTAAACTTTACTACCTACCTACACCAATCCTAATATTATATAAAAATATGATATCACTAAATATATCATGTTATTTGGACATGAAAGACATGAACCATTTATGTCACTGAAATTGATATAAAGAAAATCGATAAGCGAATGTTACAGTTTTAGATGTTTAAAGAAAATCGATAAGCGAACCATTTACCTTATTATTGTTAGAACATAATTCATTTAAAGTAAAATTGAAGAGAATGTTACATTTTTAGATGTTTAATCAAAATAATGTTGTGAAAATAATCATGCCCCCAATTCACTTTGTAAGTCGTTTTTACTTCCTCTAGCTAGCCGCCAAATTAATCTATCAATAAAAACATCTATCACTATCGCAGAATAAACAAAATTATAAAAGATGAATTTACTATATGATTTCAATCCAAGCTAATTTAAGTTCATTACTAATTATTCAAAATTTATTTATAACATGAAGTTAATTAGACCAAAAAAATGCAAAAGAACCAACATAGGGCAAAACAAAATATTATAAAATCAATTTACAATTTATTTTACGAAGAAAATAAGCTTGTAAAATATCATTAAATTTATCATATTATAGAAAATACGCAGATAACATGACCATCTAGCATGGAGTTTATGTAGTGACATAAATCTGCCAATCTGATTTTTCCATATCACAAGAAACTATTTTATAACTGTCAAAATTTGAGTTTTAAAAAAATAACTGATTAATTTAAATCAATGATTTAAAATCTACCATGGAATGTAATGTGTGCGTGATTAATGGGGTTATGTGCAAGGTGCGGGTAATTTTTTTTGGTGTCTAATTTTATTTTACTTTATTATATTTTAGCCTTTGTCCTTTTTTATATTCATGTTTTTCTTTTTTTTATTCTTTAATAATTAAAATAATGATATGTTAACATTTATGAAGATACAAAAATTTTTAGAAGCTAGATCTTAATGAAATATGATTAAGAAAAATATTAAAATTATTAGCTTATTCATTAAACATGAACAAAAAAGAAAACATATTTTTTCTTTTCTTTTGTAAAATAAAAAGAATATTTTCTAAAATGTGACTTTATTTTTATAGTTGTAAAGTTTTAAAAGTAAAAATTACTCAATATATAATAAAACTCAAAATATCTAATTTAAACCTAAAAAAACTATTTAATAAAGTTAAAATAATAAAAAATCTCAGATTTGATTAAAAAAATTATTTGGTCACGCCAAGAAGGTAGATATAAGGCAGTTATTTGTTATTTTAATTAAGATATTATTTTTATAGTTACTCAAGATTACTCAATATATAAAAAAAATTCAAAATATCTAATTTAAACATAAAAGAACTATTTAATTATAACAATACTAAAATACTAACTAATTATTTCAAGAATATTGAGAATACAGAATATTTTAAAATCTAACATGAAAATGGAAAATATAATAAAGAAAACAAATACTGAAATAAGTAACTTTAACATTTAAACAAAAATAAAAAGATTATTTTATCTCTACATAATTAAGAAGACATAAACATAAAATTCAAAAACATCATTTTATCTCCACAAAATAGATTTTAAAATTGTGTTGAAGAACGTGTATAAAATTTTCTTAAATTTTCTTTTAAAACTGAAACGGTTGTGGAACTTTGAATTGTCTATTTTTATTAACTTAATTTCTAATAATTTATTTTTTTAATTTTTTATCCTATACAATTTTAAATCATGCAACTTTATATTTGTAAGTTAGTTGGGGTAGTGGGGCAAGGGACGTGCGCTATGGTAATACTTTTTGGTTTTCTTTTAATTGTTTTTGTCTTTTTTCTAAAAAGAAAATATAAACATATTTTCATATTTTAATCTAAATTAATCTAAATATGTACTTTATATTTTAATTAAATTAAATCTCATCACATAGATTATAAACTCAATACCTTACTTAAGTTTTAGGGAACGTGAAGCTTTAAGTATTTAATATTATATTATTTGTGTTTGAAATTGTTTTTAATATTGTCCAGATATTTTGTCAATTTTTCCTCATGATTGGAATGTCTATTTTAAAAAAAGAAAATATTTTTATTTACAAATTTAAAATGTATCTAAAAATTAGAATAAATAGATCACCACTAATATAATTTAAAATTTATCAGAATTTAAATTTTATAAACAAATTACACATAATAAACTATAAGAAACTGAAAAAAAAAATGATTGTATGGAAACTAAATGTGGTGCTAAATTTGAGTAGCGGGTAGTTTTCTTATTTTCACTTTTTGTGCTTATCTCAATAATTTAAAAAAAAAATTTGAAATCTAATAGATAATTATAATTATCTTTAAATAATTTTTAAAATTCAAATTAAAAAACTGGCAAATATGAATTAACCATCTTTGAATAATTACATATTTATTAGAACTCATAAATTTAGTTTTTACAATATTTAATTATTCAAGTATTTGTTTAGTTCCCAATATATGAAGTATTGTTTTAAAAGTGTCGATGCATTCTTAAATTCAGTTTTGTTTTTTTTATACAGTTTTTTTTATATGTTTACTAATTTTTCACTTTAAAAAATTCTATTTTTTTAGTTTTTCATATATAAATTATTGTTAAATTAAATTAAAAAATATAACTAATTATTAACTAACCTAACTAATTTGTCCTAAAACTAACACATGTTTTAATCCTAGATTGACACTTGACATAATCCTAGAGTAGACTCTCTTCCTATTAATAATATATAGATTTTAATCTTTACGAATTTTATGATTATATAAATACTGTATTTTTTTTGTTTTAGTTTGAGTATTGTATCACCTTAAAACAAATACCCGGATATATTTTTTTCCTTGATGACAGTTATATCTGTTTTTTTTTAAACACATCAATAAAATATGAAATAATTATATTAATTTTTTCTGATATATGGAGAAATTAATGGTATCAATATGTATCAATTGAAGTACAATTTGATAATAAATGTATTAGCCTTTTCTAATATACGAGTTTTTTTTTTCAATATAATTAATTTTATGTCACTATCTCAAATTGGTCTTGAGTGCTAGCTACACAAATTCGTCTATGGGTGAATCAATACTACAATCCAACTAAGCAATCTAACAAGAACCAAGCATTTAAAGATACTAAAACAAGCTTAAATAAAGCAAAAGTCGAATTTATATAAACTCAACGAAAATAATCTAGCAAAGTGAAAACAAACTCCCCAGAACTTGAAAATCATTGTACCAAAACATCAACCAATATTGTAGATTAAGAGGGATGCAGCCTAGGATAAATCACAATAATGATTGTATAAAATGTTTGAGTTTGAAAATTAATGGACTAGCTAAAATGGATAAATTCATGGTAGGACTTGATGAGGTGGCTCACCCTTGAATTCGAGCGTTCATTGATCTTCTAGTCGAGGTCCATCAACATTCACCTAAAGATGTTCTATACACAACAAAGAAAAAACAAATATAGTACCAATACACATAACAATAGTGTACTAATCAATATGATCACACAACTATTCAATAAGTGAAATATAATACAAATAACTACATGTCAGTAAACCACATAAAAGCATATCAAATCAACAATTCATGCTCAATATGCCAATATACAATTATCATTATCATTATAACAACTCATAATGACCTATAGGACCCACACTCAAACAAATTGTTTCACAACGTGACACCCGATACAATTGTATGTCTGAATATATACTCGATCAAAAAATATATCAAAACGTGATACCTAATTGAATAATGAGTTGGAACATAATATTAGATCCAATAATCATAATTGCATTCGTCAGGAATAATTCACAACTTGCACGATCTAGTGATGGGTTCATTGCGTGCAATTTGATCATGAGAATCATTTAGTAGGTTCATATCACTATTCCCTATTCAAATATATGCTGGAAATACTATGAAGTAGTTAGCAAGCATATATCACACAAATGAGAATATCAAATCATCACGTACCACAAAACACGTGCCACAAAACAACCCTTGGAACCTTTAAAAAATAGAAAAATTTTCTTTGTCTAATGCTTTGGCTCGTTCTTGGTCTAAAAACAATAAGAATTATAAAAATAACAAACAATGACCTAATTGCCCTGGTTATATCCAAATCATATCCTTGGCCACTTTCATGATCATATTCCTCGACTAGGTATCATTAGTTGCAGTCCACAATCTTCTCCTATGAGAACTCTCTTAGATTATAAAGTGTAAAAATTAATTTATAAGTTAGAGAAATGGTTAACTTACTTTTATTGATAAAACGGGTGAAAAACTTAAGAAAAAAAAAAAAACTCTAGGTCACTTCTGATCTCTCAAGGATGAAGTAGAAAAATAAGAATGAATTTGAATTTTTTCTAACTTAAACTCGCGACTGTCCCACCATGGCAGCACCGCCATAGAACAATCAATCATAACTATTACATAAGTTGTCCATTTTGATAGCTCATAAAGTGTCAATAAAAAAGGTGAAAACATAGATCCCAACAATATACCTTCATTTTTTAAAAGCTTGTCTAACGTTAATAATATGAAATTATAAGTAGGAGTCAAAATTTAAAGATTATAATTCATTTTTTTAAGTTATTGAGTTTTAAAACTAAATAATTTATCTATGTATTTAATAAATTCCTCGAAAAAATATAAAATTTAAATTAAAGTTATTGAACTTGATCAAATCCAAAACTATTTATTAGCTCTATCCCTAACATTTCTTTTTCTTGATATTCTTATTGAAATTCCGACCAATACAAATTTATATTATTTTAGAGACTAATTCAAACGTCTTATTAAAACAAGTAAACTATACTACATAGAATAGGAGTAATATTTTATCTTTCTACCGACCAGGGTTGTACTGGACAACTGGTAAGTACTTATTCAAATCTTTAATTAGAGGTCTTGGATTTGAGTCACCTTGGGTATGAAGTTGCCTTTGTTAGGAAGTACTTTATCCTTAATGTGGGACTTCCATGTGCAAATTCAAATTTAATCGAATTCTAATGTGAATATAGTGCCCGGCGAAAACGAAAAAAATTAATCTTTCTGCAAAGGGCAAACTGGCGCTATATTATTGGAAATTAGCGTTTTGATCGAGGATTGTGACTTGTGGGTCCAGTGGGAATATCTCCTTGAAACAATGCCAGTGACCATTTAATTATAAATTTTTGATTGGAGCTTTTGGAAAGTAACTAGTACATAATTAGCTTCTTAATTTTTTATTAAGTAATAAAAAGGAAATTGTTTATTCCCTTTTTGTATTTAAATGTCTTTTTTTCCCTTCTATCCATGGCGTAGTTGGAATTTGTCTCATCTTCACTTTTTAATTCTTGCTTGAATTATTGATGTATTGTTTGTTGTTATTAGGAAAATCATTTTTCATATTTTAACCCACCCTTTATAGTAGTAGTAGTTTTTTTTCTTTTTAATTGTATTTCATTATTACAGCACTAACTAATAGTATACTCAATTTTTTTCTAGTTCATCATACGATATACAAAAATTAATTTATTCTCAAAAATATGGAGAAAAAATTTGGTAGATATTAATTGGCCATATGATTTGTTTTTATTTCATAAATATTTTACAAAATTATTCAAATTTCTAAATACTAGAAAAAAAATTAACGTTGGACTAAGCTATTCTAAATAACTATTAAACTTTAAAAATTATTTCAAGCTTTTATATTTAATAAAAATATTCACCATCTACAGTTTTGAATTGAATTTTAATCCTAGTTTGTCGTATAAAGTTATATGCATATTTTATACAGTTTTTATCTGAGTTTGTTCTCTGAAGTCAATTCCAATTAATTGCAAGTAGTGATAGTAGCTTTTCGTATACAAATCAATGATATATCTATGTTTTTTTACATCATCCGAACATTCAAATAATATTAATAGGTAAAACTCTTTACAATATGAGATTTGTAATTTTATCAATAAAACAATTAATTTACTTGCTACAATAGGTGAAGGATGATGTAAAAAATTCTTTTTCTGACAATTTGTATAACTACAAAAATGTGCCTTCTGGATAAAAGAAAAATAGTACAAAATGATTCTCCTTCATAGTTCCCATGCAAAATATGTGTTGTACAAAGCCATGATAAAGGGGTTGATACCCTTCAAGACTCCATTTTCAGTTTCTTCAGCAAATGGAGTTTCCCAAATTTCCTTCTAGTATGCAAATCTTCAACTTTCTTCTCACTCACAATTATTTTCTTGCTTAATTCATTGTTATGTATATTAATAATATAATTTATTTGCAGGTCCTCCAGCACAAGTGATGTACAAGAATCAACTACAAGAGTACACACAAAAAAATTACAAGCAACTTCCAATATATCAAACTATTAATGAAGGTTTTCAACATGCCCCAAAGTTCAGATCATCAGTTTTAGTTGATGGATCTACATATGAATCCAAGTCGACGTATCCGGCGAAGAAACAAGCTGAGCAAGCAATAGCAAAAATAGCTTATGAATGCATTCACAAGAAAATTGATGCAAAAGATATTTCACTTATTTACAAGGTGATATATTCACTTCTTGTTCCTTTCTAAATAGCTAAAAAAAATATTCTTTTGCTCTTTGAATTTTTGTTAGGAACCCATGTTGTGCAAATCCATTCTCTATGAATTTGCTGTCAAGAAGAATCTGGATAGGCCTATATATAACACTCGATGTACAGAAGGGCCAAGCTCAGTTTATATTTGTCATTTGTTATTGGGAGGCAAAACTTACAAAGGTGAGGTAGCTGGGAGCAAACAAATGGCAAAGCAAGTAGCTGCTCAAGCTGCGATCAAGTCACTGTTAGGTATGTTGATTTACTGTTTTTTCTCTTTCTCAATGCTTAAAAGGTATATTATGTACAAAAGAGCTTGTCTAATACCTGAAAAATCTTGGAAGAAACTGATGCAGGAACTCTTTACCAGATCATCATGTCCAAAAGCAAGTGTCAATCTGGTATACAAACCAGAAAGTATATAGGCTCTAGTGAGAAAATGCTGCCTAAATGCAATGGTGAGAAAATCCTTACTATAATTGACTTTATTTTTTTGTATACTTGTTGAGTAACATCTCATGTTCCTTTTCTTTTTTTGGAATAGGGAATTTACAAGGCCAAAAAGCAAGCACTGAGGTAAAACACATATCCACCTTGCTGTTTGCAAAATATATGTACCAGCCTTATAGATCATGAAGCAAATGTTCAGGGGAGAAGTGCTCATTTATAAAATATTTTTATTTACAGAGAGCAGTTGTTGGCTTCAACACTGATGGCAGCTCAGGAAGTGGACCAAAGCGTAAAAACGAAACCAATAACTGGGAATGGAACAAAATGAGAAGGTTTAGCAACTGATATTTGGACTACATGTCCACCTTAAGATCTAGGTTGATTAACCTGGTGACTGTTAGACTCATGAACTCTATTTTGCAAATATTTGAATATCTCTGTATAAACTAGATGATATAGTATAGTTTCATATGACGCTAATCTCCAGCTGCATTTTCTGCTTAATAGTCTTCCAAATGCTCAAGAAATCAAACTGAAGGCTTCAGGGAATTCTTTCTGCTTACTACCGATAGTATGCTATACGGTACTCTCTCCTAAGATTGTACCTTTCATGGCTTGAGTAAAAATAAACATGAAACAGTGCCTTGTCAAACTTATACAAATGTTGAGAGAGAATTTTTTCTGAATTGTATTGAGAATTGGAAAACCACTACCAGCTAAAATTATCAAAGGAGCTCTCTACTGCCTAGTAGTTATTGAAGGGCTGAATGGGGATCCCAGAACTAGACAAATGCATCTTGATTATCTCTTGTTATAGAGTAGAGTCGATCTACACCTGGATCCAGCTGACTACTACTATCCCATCTTATTATGTCGGGGAAAAAGTATTAGTCCTCTGAATGGAATGATAAAGAGGCTAGAGCAGACATGTTAACATCCGTACCTAATGTTTTCCCATCGATCCACTTAACTGATAAAAGTATTTTATACCTTCAGGCAAGGTGGTTTTTTCCACCATTCTTTTCAGTGTGTTTGAACTTCAAAGTGTAACTCCTTTCTTCCTGAAAAGTAATGTAACTAGTTTAGAACTCAGAAACTACAAATTACAGATATTGTGCCATCACTGCATTGAACAGAGTAGCAATAAATATCTTAAGTGAATCTCACGCGAACTATTGATCATAGGAAGAAGAATCAAGGATAAAATAAATTTTCTTACCTTTTGCTCTCGAAACTGAGAAGAGATACCAGTACCAACTACAAGTGAGTTGGTGATTGTCTAGTCATCCAATACATGTGCTCTTCACCATATCCAGAAAAGCTGTATTACTTTTCTCGTGGTTGCAAATGAGGTTAACTTAGGGCCAGGATAATCTTAGCATAAGTTCTGGCAGTAAGCATCTTTTGAAGACAGTTCCTCCATGTGCAAATGCTGGGCCACAATAGTATCATTACTACTTAGCTACTGGGGCTCAAAGAAGCAGGAAATCAGACAGTGAGCTTAGTTTAGAGCAGATTTATGGTTTATTATGCCCGACAAACGGTCACTATCATGCGCTTGGGCCAGACAGGTAGGATGATCCAATCAAGAATCCCTCGCCAGAGGACATAGGGCCAAAGTACTCCTGAAGTTGTACTTGACTTATTTTAGAGGCACAACGCACTGCTAACCCCTCTACAAATTCAACTCACTCTATTCTGACTATCAGCTCTGGAGAAACTTAAGGAAACTATTTACTCCTCATTTTGTTCAATGGTGTGTAAGTACAAGAATAGGGCCATATATCCTTTTTACCAAACATCAATGAGGAGATTATAGATTATACACACCAAATTCAGAATACCAAGAAAGGAGTCATCTACTTATCCTTCTTCTGTGCTGTTGCTTCAGATAAAAGTTTCTCATGTATACTGGATACAGGGAAGAACTAAAAAAGCAAGTCCTGTTCCTGGCTAGCTTCCTCGTGTGCAATAACTACAGTAAATTCTCAACAGTTATGGAGATGGCCAACACAAATCACAGCATCTTAAATCTAATTGGTACACTTTCACACTCTAGTACTACCAATAGTCTCCACAGGTACAAACACCTTCACTGAAGTGATGAAAACGGTTATTATCCCGAACAATAATCAATCTACCCACAATCTTCGATATGAGTTTGATTGCAGCATGACAATCTCCACAAACCCTTAAATTTTTCATCACACGAATTGGTCTCCCAGATGGTACATTAAGAATTGCAAAGGCAACGGCTAATTTTTCACTATGATACTTGAGCATGTGCGCCTTCTCCTCTTCATCCACATCATGCAGGACCAATTTCGTCGCAGAGACATAACCCTCCTGCTTCAGTAGTAATTCTAGCTCTTCCAAGAAAGCATATATTCTCTTGCTGTCTGGATGCATGGTATCCCCAACTGAAAAAAGATGTATCTGATTTTGCATCTCAACCCAGCTGTAACCAGGCATTTTCCTTACACCTGTATCCCTCATTTTTAATCTCATCTTGCTAACATCACGCCATCTGTCAGAAGCTGCATATAAATTTGAGAGGAGAACATACATCCCTGCATTCCAAGGCTCTAATCTGAAAATCATTTCAGCAGCCTTTTCTCCTAATTCAGTGTTCCCGTGAATCCTACTTGCCCCCAGGAGAGCACCCCAAGTTGCAGCATCTGGTTCACAAGGCATGTCCTTCATGAGCTTTTGGGCATCATCCAGTCGCCCAGCTCGACCCAGAAGGTCAATCATGCAAGTATAATGCCTGGGATTCATAGCTATTCCATAATCTCTACCCATTGAGTAAAAGTATTCCATGCCCTTGTCAATCAAGCCCGTATGGCCACAAGCAGATAATACACCAACCTGTAAAAAAGCACAACAGATGAAACTTAAACAACTATACAATTATGAAAAAAATAAAATGAAATGAATGGGAAGTATTGAGAATACAAAAATTAAGTCTAAACCCTATGTCAGATGATGTGTATAACTCAGTGTCTGTTCAACTAGAAAGAAAGGAAAATGTAAGGGCAGCCCACAACACATGGGAGCAATCTTTACATACAGTTGCATTAAGCGGATGAATTAATTTTAAACAGATTCATTAATGCAAAAACAGCTTTACAACCTCGAAATAATACTTTCAAATTGAAAATGTATCAACATTTACCATGGTGACATCATCAGGTCTGACACCCGCTTCTTTCATTAATTCGAATTGTTTTAGAGCTTGTTTTCCAAAACCATGCCTTGCATAACCGATGATCATTGTGTTCCAAGAGACAGCATCCTTCTCTTCTATCTCCTCAAACACGTCATATGCCTCATCTATACTTCCACACTTGCAGTACATTGATAGGAGTGCATTTCCGA
>DF357353.1:144759-168271 GCA_000787875.1 Solanum virginianum | reverse complement strand
TTCGATCGGATTATATAAAAATCCCCCTTCTAATGAACTTATAAAATTTAATGGTCACTTTCTTCGTGTTAAATGTCTCTATCATATATATAATTATGATGGTTATATTTGATCTATATATACTTTAGTGTGCTGGCTTATAGGCTTAATTAATTAGGAGGAATTTTGTAAGCATAAAATTGAAGTTAATTCTCTTTAACATTCTATTAATTAATTAACCAAATGGGTAATCGCTACCATCTGTTAGTAATTGGACTACTAACAATGGCAGTTTTCCTGGTTAAGCCATCTTCAGCCTCCCAAATTATTAGGCGCTTTTCATACAACGTAAGTTACCTGAAATCCCTGCTAATTTAAGTGTAATTTAGCTAAGTGATTTCTGTTTCTTTTAATTATCTTTCCTATTAACTTATATAAATCTCATAAACTTAAGAGCTAATTAGATTGTTTTTCTATTCTTTTTTAAATTATAAAAATTCCATTAGAATACCAGACATAAACTTCCGGATATATTACTAGACTTTCGACTACAATACCAGACATCCGCATACATAGTAGAGGTATGAATACCAAAGGGTAGAGATGTATTAGAGAGGAAATGGATGTATCTGAGAGGCAGATAGGGGATGTATGAAGGAGAGGAGAGTGATGTATTCGAGAGGGGATTTTTGAAATTTTTTAATGGTAAGAAATTTTAGAGATTATTATTAAAAGAAAGTGTATTTAAATAATTTTTTTTTTCTTGAAAAAATTTTCCAGATAGAAAGAAAGACCGTAAGACGTTTGTGTCACACGAAAAGATTGCTAACAGTCAATGGCAAGTATCCAGGACCAACAATTTTCGTGCATGAAGGTGACAATGTTGAGGTCAAAGTTACCAACAGGAGTCCCTGGAACACTACTATCCACTGGTAATTATTCACGACTTTTTACTAGTTTTGTTGTTACTGATAACACATATCACATAAAATGGAATAGAGGAAGGAGTGAGTAGCCTATTCGTTACATTATGCTTGAAATCGATTAATTATGATTATGTAATTTGGACCTGGCACAGGCATGGAGTAAGGCAGCTTAGAAGTGGTTGGGCAGATGGACCAGCATACATAACTCAATGTCCAATAGTTCCAGGAGGCACCTATACTTACACATTCACCATTATTAATCAAAGAGGAACCTTATGGTGGCATGCTCATCTCTCGTGGCAACGCGCCACTGTCTATGGTGCTTTCATTATCTACCCGCGGATGCATCCTTATCCTTTTTCGGCCCCTGTTGAAGCTGAAATCCCCATAGTCTTTGGTACGACTCGTAATTTATTATTGAAATGAAATCTTGAAAAAAATGTACTACATTTTTTAAGCATCTTTGATTACATGACATTGACATGGTTTACAATGTTGATTAATAGGTGAGTGGTGGAATGGAGAAATTGAAGAGATAGAAAATGACATGAAATTATATGGAAGTGGTCCTGATTCTTCTGATGCTTATACCATCAATGGCCTGCCAGGGCCCTCGTATCCTTGTTCAAAGAAAGGTAACAAATAAATCAAACCTAAGCTTAAATTCAAAATAGTAGCGTCTAGAGGTGATAAATGAGCGCAGTAGGTCAAAATGAATTAAATCGATCAATAAATAGGTCATGATATAAAATCCTCATAGTTAAGCTTGCTTGGACCATATAAATTTGATTCATATGGTCATAATTCAACTTGCTCAACATGATCTATAAGCCTCACTTTCAAATTTGCATAACTGTCTATTTGCCATAATACCTGATTGACTAATTGTTTCCTCTGGTGTTGCAGATACATTCATTCAGACAATTGAGATAGGCAAAACCTACTTGCTTAGGATCATCAATGCAGCACTAAACGATGAACTCTTTTTCGCGGTGGCAAATCATACATTAACAGTAGTCGAAATTGATGCTGTTTACACAAAACCCTTTACAACAAAAGCCATAATGATCACCCCTGGACAGACAACCAATGTCTTAATCACTGCAAATCAAATCCCCGATTCAACAGGAATGTTTGTAATCGCGGCCAGGCCGTACCTTACATCAGTCTTCCCATTTAACAATTCCACCACAATTGGTTTCCTTAAATACAAAATCCCAAATACAAAAGTTACCAAAACCAATGTCAAATCTTTCACTTTGCCTTCCAATTTACCCCAAATGGAAGATACTCAATTTGCCACCAAATTCGCGGAGAAACTTAGAAGCTTAGGATCCCCTGAGTACCCTTGCAATGTGCCTAAAACAATAGACAAGAGAGTAATTACTACAATTAGTCTTAATCTTCAAGATTGTCCTGTTAATCAAACATGCAAAGGATTTAGAAACAAGAAATTCTATGCATCAATGAATAATCAGTCATTTGTTAGGCCTTCAATGTCAATCTTAGAATGTCATTATCGAAACTTAACGACTACCATGTTCTCCAGTTTCCCTGAACAGCCTCCTCATCCTTTTAACTACACAGGGGTGGATCCATTATCCGAAAATCTGAATACTAAATTTAGTACGAGGATCTTGGTGGTGCCTTATGGCACGAGGCTAGAAATAGTGTTACAAGACACAAACTTTTTAAATCGAGAAAATCATCCAATTCATGTACATGGTCATAATTTCTTCATTGTGGGGAGGGGATTTGGAAATTATGATGTTGATCACGATACGAAATATTATAATGTTGTAGATCCACCTGAGAGGAACACAGTGGGTGTTCCTGTTGGAGGGTGGGCTGCAATTAGAGTAATAGCAGATAATCCAGGAGTTTGGTTCATACATTGTCACTTGGAGGAACATACTTCATGGGGTCTTGCTATGGGATTGATTGTTCAAAGCGGTCAACATCCTTCTCAGTCTTTACTTCCTCCTCCTCATGATTTTCCAACATGTTGAGTTTAAATTCTTATTTACTTTGTACTAGCATTTCTTTCTATGTTTTCATCAACTAGTTTACAAAATGTGTACATTTTGATTGTATTAATAAACTCACTATATTTCCCCTTCTATAATTGGATGGTACTGCATAATCGGGCCCGTTATAAAAAGGACATCAAACATGGGGTCACATTGAACCTCCAACACAATTTTATGTCAATTTCCCATCATAAATATATAGTTGGCCAAAATAACTAGTACTACTTATAATTATTTTTCAACAACAAAAAAGCCTACTGCATTTAAGAAAAGAATATTTATAGAGACAATAAAGTAAACCTTTTTATTAAACAGAAAATAAAATTAAACATGGCTCAGAGACCTTTTTTTGAGTCTAGTCTCTCAACCAACTTTTGAAAAATTTTGTTTTTGATAATAGAACACCATTATAAATACATTTAATCTGTATTTCTCTGTAATAAAAAAAAAGAAAATGCCAATGCATTCCTAAAAAAAGTTATTAATCGTTATCAATAGATCTGCTAAAGCTTCGAACTATAGCGTACTTAGTACTAGTGCTACTGAGAGATATATTTTTAAATCTCGCTTTTGTATTATTTATTGGAATAAATAACACATATATGAGAGAAGTGCAAAATCGTATGAATACAATTCTCATTTTGTATATTGACTATTTGAATCGTTTCTATGTAAATCCCTATCCCAAACTCTTCAAAATGTGGAATTTATTGTGACAAGCTTGGGAGCATGATTTCTGACATAACAACAGTAGATTTAATTTTCAACAATGTCTACATAGCTTGTATTTAGAGTTACATAAGAAATTACGTGAAAACATTTAATTTAGTCGACCACATTATGGCCCATCACACTTTTAACTCTTCTTTCGAAAAGAGACAACTTTAATTTGCAGAATCCTCTGACATTTATCTTTTTTTCTTTTGTTTTGTTCTTTTAGCAGCTTTGTACGGTAAAAACCTGCACACCATTGCTAAAGGCTCCTCCATGCGCACTATATTTCAAATACAATATCAATGTTCTTATAAATTAACCATATCAATTTTAATATGAAATTTCATGATCAAGACTATAAAATTGAAAAAAATATTACTTTCTTAAACGTGTATAAAGTAAAAAAAATATTTTCTCCATTTAAAAAGAATTTTGTGTATTTAAAAAAAATCTTAATTTTTTTTAAAAATTTTGTGTCAAGTCAAATTAAGTCGTTCTTTTTTAAATGGAGAAAGTAATACTCCCTCCATTGACTTTTACTTGCACTATTTTCGAGGTTAAACTATATATACTTTAATAAATATTTTAAGATGTATTTTTTCATCATATTAATATAAGAAAAATTATAATTTATAACATTTTTCGTATAGTTTTCAACTATTTAAATTTTAGATTTCAAATATTAAATTTAGCTTTGAAATTTAGTTAAGTTGATCTTGAAAAATAAAATAATGACAAGTAAAAATGAACGGAGTAAGTATATTTATATATACACTGAACCTCTACTTCTGTGCCATGGTTTACTAAGATTTTTTTATTAGGAGATTGGGTGGTTGTGGAGAAGGAGTGGACATTCTTACTGACCATCAGATTAGCATTTTAAATTTATTTCTGTTTGAAATAAGAATGGTCATAAGCAATGATTTGAGTGTGTTTAGAGCCTTGACTACAGTATTTAAGTTGATATTTTGTGCTAATAAACGAATAAAGTGCATTAGAATAAACAAATATACTACTCATTCTTAATGGTGACTTGATGGCAGAGAATGTAATATAAAATAAGTAAAGACCAAGTTTAAATTATAAAGATAACGACAATACGAGAAACAAAATAATATTTGGTATCATCAAACGAATCTAGTTTCCTTTTTAAATACTTATAAGGTCCAAACAGCTTTTAAATACACTGCCCAGTTTATACCTTTTTGAGTCTTTTTACACTAATCACAGTTTCCATTATTGTTAATTAGACTTCTTCCATATTAATGTATAAATTAGGTTTTTTATTAGAGTAAATTATGCACATATAAAGTCTAATTATGTTTTTTAATTATAATTTAGGTAATTAAATTTCGTAACTATAGTTATAGCATTGTTTGGCAATATTTGTATACGTCTGTATGATTCACTATACAATTACAATGTTTGTATATTTCGCTATATAATTTGATTCGAGCAAAATTTTTGTATAACTGCGCACAATGTTTATATAAATCGCGTAAATTATAGAAAACTCAAACTATAGTTACAACTAGATATTTGCCGTGAGTCATAATTAATTTAAACTATAACTATATTAACTAGTATACTTTTTCCTTTTTATTATCGGTTGATCACTCGAGAAACAACGAGGATAATAAAACAAAACAAGTACACATTTAAATATTTTTGTTGTATTTTATAAATTACGCATAGTTGTTTATGATAATTAAAATATCCCGTGATCGAGCATGAGCAATTCATTAATTTACTTGTGTCTTTATCTTGTACAAACTTGTCTCATTGATTGTTTTTCCTGTTTGCCATGCAATTTATGGGACCCTATTTATATCAAACTTAATAAACAAGCTCTATTTTGACTTTTTCCCCCTTTTAAATTTAGCATTCTCTTGAAAATCACTTGTCATTCTTGAAAAAAATAAATAGTTTAAAACAATTGTAATGATAGAGATCAAGATATAATTGAGTTCATTTTTTCTATTTTACTTTTATTAATATCTATTTTGAAAGTATTAAATATTGATTAACTAACATAGAAACTCAAGTGAAAAGAATAAATAAGAATATACGCATGTAATTATAACACATAATTTCTTAAGAGCCATGAAAATTTAAATTGACAAGTAAACTGATGCTGAGAGCAGTAATAAGTTGGGACAGTGACAGATCATATATTTCTAAACTAATGTCTTATGGATTCAATTTTTACTGTTTTTGACATTGGGATCGATGGGTTTAAACTTTAGACATATTACAATTTAAAATACATTTACATTATCAGAATATTGATTTCGGTAGATGTCCTATATCAACAAAACACAAAAAAAATATTAGATATATAAGTAAAGGACTGAATTATATACTTATTGAAAAGAACAAGTAATTTAAGTGGCCTTTTAATTCGTTATTTGTAGTATAAAAATACATCGTATGATATTTTGCCGTTATAAAAGAAGTTATAATTAAATGTCCATCTCCTATTCTAGAGGAAATTAATGGTGATCACTTCCTTGATTGGAAAATTGAGTCCAAAAAATGGACTATTAGCTCAATGTTTGATTAAAACGATGATTAATTAGTTATTTCGCTACACAGAGCAATTAAGACCACAAGAAAGGTAACAAACGATTAACTCCAAAAGAGAATGATGATGAATCGATGTTTAATTAACAGGAATATATGTAATTATTATTTCTCATATTCATCTTTACTCGTCCATTATACTATTTTGAAACGTCTAATAATATTGAATGAAAGACAATTTTATCGTTATTCCTAACTTGCCCTTATCAATTAATTACAACAATTTTATTATTACATTTTTCAACACATTGCATTTATTATATATAAATAAAGGGTGATTTGATAAAATTACCTTTATCATTTACGATTTCTTAATTCCTATATCAAGTCAATGATGGACAATTATTTTTGGATGCAAAAAGTATCTAACAAGTCTTAAACAAACATTCGCCTATTTATCTAGCTTTTATACAAGAAAAAAAAATGATGTATTTTTTGTTGTTGTTGTCAAGTTTTATACATTGTCTATTTTAATTATTTTTCTTGACATAATTAAATTATTTATAATTAACTTCACGTAAATATCTAAACTAAAATGACAAGTAAATTAAAATTTTATTTTAAAATAATAGACAAAATAGAGTGAACAAAAAGTAATTATTTTAATAAGCATCATAACTAAAAAAGAATCGAAGAAAATACTTATATTCCATCATTATTTAGAATCGTAAGTTTGTTCTCCTGTCCGTTGCATAGATATTTGACATTAGTACTCCTCGTAATCATTGTTACCTTGGGTCAAAACCTGGTAATTAATTATGATATCAACCCACCACTACTAATGATCTTCTCCAGTGAAAAATTGAGTATTATCTTCAGACATAAGACAAAAAGCCCTAATTAATTAACATATGTTGTACTATGGAAGTACTTAAGTAACCAAAATTCATTATACTATAATCACTTATTACATTAAACCGTTACTTGAATTAATGCTAGCAAAAATAAGGTGAAATCAACTCGACAGTTACTATGTATCAAAAGAAGTATTAAGTATTCATAAAAAATCAATTAATTGGTATCTTAGATTAAATCTATATTTCTTCCTCGTTATGTTTGAAGAAGAGATATTATATATAATGTAATCCTGGTATGTATGCAACTGTATCTGCATTATTTATAAGACAGGCAACATGCTATGATTCTTGGCATGTCCAAGAATTATTTATAAATCATGATAAATCTAGAATAAATATATATATTTGACATATATAACTCTACCACATCTTCTTTTCTTTTTATAATACACAATATCATCATTATTCTAGAGATCTAATACCTCAAAAAAGAAATATTCTTTTCGCTCGAAAAAGAATGATGTAATTTGACTTGGCACGAAAGTTAAAAAAAAAAATTTAAGCTTGCGATCCTACTAAAATTATGTTAAATGTACTAAAATATTATGTAATCTTGTAGCCTTAAATATATCAGATAGAAAGTTAAAATTAAAGTATTGCCAAAAAAAGTAAAAAAATTATTCCTTTTGAAACGAATTAAACAAGAAAGTAGGTCATTTTTTTAAAAACCAAAGGAGTATATCAAACAAACTTTATCCAACCACCATCCCCTGCACCACTGCCTTATAGCCCAAAACCTTGTTTTTCCTTCGACACCACTTTTATTCTATGTTGCTCGAATTCTTTAAAAATATCGATAAGTGCGTGTTGAATACTCCATAAATAGTGCATTTCTTTAAAAAAAAAATCGATATGATTGTGATAATATTTGTAGAAAAATTCAACACGAGTGCAACAATATTTTTGAAAAGTTGGATCAACATAGCTTTTACTCTCTTTGTTCGCTTTTAATTGTCACTGTTTCACTTTTTGAGGTCAACTCGACTATACTTGAAAGTCAAATTAAAGAAGCTAATTTTAATATTTAAAATTTAAAAAGTTGAAAACTATACGAAAATATTATAAATTGTAATTTTTCTCTTATTAATATAATAAAATAATATATTCTAAAATATTGATCAAAATTTATATAGTTTAATATTGATAAATAAAATAACGATAAAAGCGAATTCAAGGACGGAGGTAGAAGTTAATGTACGAAGCAAATCCACCTTAATGTTAAAAAAATAATTAAAATATAGACATTTATTATTATTATTCTACGTTATTACTCGTGAAGTTCAATAAGCAAATCCATAATCAATGGCCTATCAATAAAGCCACCAAACTTCCTTTTGGTTTTTCCTCTCTTCCTCTATCTTAGCTATACCAAAACTACTGAACTTCACATTTCCCTCATTCTCAAAGCAATGTCCCTCTACGTTTTCTTCTTCTTTACTCTACTCTTCTTCGGCAATCCACCCGAATTACTCGCAAGTCCGGGTTTACCCCAACCCGACCCAGCTGAGGTCAGTTCTCAAACCTTCTTGCCTAACCCTGCACCGCCGGCCACAATTCCTGCCTTCCCGGAGCAGTCGAATGTCGCCGGTTGCCCATTGGATCTACCGGAGGAGCTCTACCGCAGCGTTAAATCAGCTTGTGGGTCCCATGGCTATTCGGGTCAAGTGCACCAGACCCGTTGTTGCCCCGTTTTAGCTGCATGGCTCTACTCGGCTTACTCTAGAACGGCACTACACAGAGCCGTTACGAAACTCCCGCAGTCGACATCAGTTGATATGCCGGTGCTCCCCGACGATTCGGAGACGTGTGTGGACTCTCTTGAAAAGGCTTTGGGAAACAGAGGGATTGAATTGGTGAAGCCGAACAAGACTTGTGATGTAGTTTATTGTTACTGTGGAATTAGGCTTCATCCGCTCAGCTGCCCAGAAGCATTCTCTGTGGATTCACAAGGGGAATTGGTTGGTGATAAAACCGTGAAGAAATTGGAAAGAGATTGTTTGAGCAATAATGGGTATACTGGTCTTGCTAGTTGTTCCAAGTGCTTGAACAGTCTTTATCTGGCAAGTTAATCCTTTCTATTTCTCTGTGATTATTCATTTTATGCATAAATGTGGGTCTCAATTATGAAATACAGAGTGAAAATGTAGAGAAATCGGGGAAGTTATCTTCTTCTACATTTCTAAATAAGCTTACATTAGGGGAAATGGTGTTATAGATGGATAAATTAGAGTAAGAGTAAGTATGAACTTTTGGGGGTTTGGTTTTCTATGCTCTGTTTAAGAATTATAGGAGAGTAGCCAAAATGGGTTGTCGTGGGATGGTTGGTATTCCTCCACCTCTAATCATAGGTCTCATTTGAGCGGCTCCTGGCCTTGTAATGCGTGAATCTGAATTTAGTCGGCTCCAATGTGGCTACCTGACTTCGGGTGGGAAACCAAATAGGAATCCGGGCTACCCCATGCTTTCATATCCAGTAATTTTTTGATGAAGATAATACATGGATAGGGAAAAATAGTGGAGGGATTACAAGGTCGGGAATCGAGGTGAAAATTAAGGTAGCCAACTAACTAAGCTATTAAGACTCCCCAAAACTTTGTTCAATAACATCTTTGTTTATAGTTCAAATTACCTCTCTTCTCTATGTGCTCGTCTCTTTAATTCTGGAGTAATGCTTGACAGTTGCAAAGGTTTAATGCTGCGTAATAGAAATGGCACCTAAGTTTTCAGAGTTTGGTGAAAGATGGTTCTGTAACAGATGGGAGCAGAGGAAGTCTAATTATTTAGCTTATGTGCGATCATAAGCTTATGGTGTCATCTTCTTCTATTGCCAATTGGCCTTTATTCAGATCTCCATGCAACAGAGATTCGTATATGTAAATTGACAGTCTTTAACACAGTGACCTTCATTTCAAGAAGAAAAGCTCTCGGAAATGCCGTTTAGTTCAGTACTGATATAATTGAAGTGTCTACACTAGGTTTGAGCATAGGCAACCACAATATTTGAGGGCTCAGGATCAGTAGCATGCATATTGTACGTTGAATTGTCCACCAGTTTTTCTAGGGTGAGTCATATTCAACTAGAGTGGAATAACCGAATAAGGTGTTGATCTCACACAGAAGGAAAACTAAATAAGACTATAAGAGTATGTGCAAATGGAACTCCTCCATATTGATTGTTTTTATTGTGTCCTACTTGTGTGATATTCTTCTCCTAGAGGAATCAATCATAATTCTGGTTGCAATTCTAGAAGCCTGTTGGGCAGCATCTTCTGAGAAAAACATTAGGTAGTATCTAAAGGCCTTGGCTGGATCCTCTATTGTAGTGTGCAGCCTCTGCTCTCCGGGAGGTGGTGTAATTCAAATCTCCTGATGTCACCTCTCATTAGGGTGTCTGTTGTCAAATATATTTCTGTAGTTTCAGCTGTTTTATCTCAAATTACTTTTATAATTGGTTTGTATAGATTTCTTTACCCTTGATGATGATAATTTATATTTTGTCGCACTGGAGCAAGCTCATAACAATATGTGTTTGCATTTTCCAAGCAAGACTTGATCTATTTATTAGTTAAAAGAATTTGTATTTGGGAATCACGTGACAGTATGAAATTTTGCCAACGTCTAAAAGCATGCTGTATAAGGTACTCTTAACTAGTTTTAGATTTATCAACAGAAGGTTGTCTTTTATTCTCTAATGCATGGTGGCACCTTGCAGCTTAGTGAGACCAGAATCGGAAACAAGAGCAATTTAGATGATAGGACTAAGAAAATGCGCAGCAGGGATTGCCAATTGATGGGTCTAACGTGGCTTCTCAACAAAAATAGATCTAGTTACATTCACACAGTTTCTTCTGTTTTGAGGGCTCTAATGTTGACGGAGGGTAGTTCAGATCCTCAGTCGTGCACACTTAACAGTGATGGTATGCCTCTTGCAGTAGACTCCACAGAGATTAACGATGAATCTGCTGCAGTTGCTATTCAGGCATCACTTTATCCGTATATCCTGCCTTTAGTATTAGTGTACATAAACTTTGTGGCATTGCTCTTCAAATATTAGTGAATCTTCAGCAGTTGATCCTTGTACTAAAGAATGTAGTTGTTGTTCAAATGCCACGTAGGGTAAATTCAGCCCTCTGTATTCGTTCATTCAGGTTAGTGATATTGTAATTTTTGTGATTGTGTAACGACTTGTTCAGCAAATGAATGAAGCTGTGGCTGTTCATTGAAATGCTACTGTCAGATTGAAATACCAGAAAACTTGCACTGTAACAGTTTACACAAGCTTAGACAAAGCACAAATCCATTTCAGCAACGATGCCCACAGTATTGGCATTCAAATCAATCATAAAAAGGGCAGTTCGGTGTATTAAATTACTTCCTCCGCCCATCTTGTCCACTGTACTATTTTGGGATATTTAATAATACTTGTCCACTTTATGAAATCAAAAGATAATTTTACACTTAGTTTCTAATTTACTCTTATAATTAATTATAGTCATTATATTTTTCAAAACATTGTATTTATTATATTTTAATGGTGGTTGGTAAAAAATTATTAAGAGTAAAGGTGGACAGCAAGAGTAGTCCACCTTGCTCTCCTTGTGTCTGTATTTAAAATTGAAAGAACATCATTGATGTCTTCTTGATTCAAATTCTGAATTTGTTAATGTACTATACCGCAATTAGCATATAATTTTGTTGCCAATCTATGTTACATACTTCCTTTTTTAATTCGTCCAAAAAAAATACTTTTTTTTATAATGTGAAACAACTTAATTTAAAAAAGTTCTTGCTATGGTTGTGTAACGACTGTTCAGTAACTGAACAAAGTGCTTACTTGTTCCACTTTGAACTTCTACTTTAATTAACATACCTTAGTCAAATTGACTTTGAGCTAGTAAATTGAAATATAACAACCAAAGTGAATATTAAGAGTATTAGTTCTTATAAGTTTAAGTTATACAAATCATCACTCAAAAATAAATTAATCATTTAGTATAACCGATAAGAGAAGACTTATTGAGTGCACCAGAAAAAGAGAACTAAAGTAGAATAACTTTTTTTGGGAAAGGAGTTAAATGAGGATTTTTAACGTTCACTTTTTAGGGAATTCTAGGGAAACACCAAAACCCAAAAAGAAAAAAGTAAAGCATATATGCATGTAAAACATGGACTCCATTAAAAATTGCCTTAAGCACACTGAATGCCTCACTTTTTAGCTGTTGTTTCCATTTCCATTGTCTTTTCCATATGTAACCGATGACTGATTTTCCTCGTAACTCACAACACGTGTCAACATCTCAAACAAGAAACGATAATTGGAATTTTGCTCAACAAGTCGACACGTTTTTTCCTTGTCTTTCTACTGTCCTATGCATGTTCAAAACGTACGTAAGTGACCAAAATCCTTGTAACATTCTCTATTTAAACACCCCCAAAATACTTAATTGAGACCAAACAAACATAATATCATGGGTGGAAAAGTTGATCCTTTGGTTGTTGGAAGAGTAATTGGTGATGTCGTAGACATGTTTGTGCCTAGTGTGACTATGTCTGTTCATTATGCTAACAAACATGTCACTAATGGATGTGATATCAAACCATCTATTGCTACTGAACCTCCTAAAATCACCATCACTGGCAGTCCTGATGAATTTTACACTCTGGTAACTGATCGCTAATTTATAACTGTTTCTATTCGGTATATATAAGTTAAATTCTAATACGTGTGTATAGGTCATGACGGACCCGGATGCTCCAAGTCCAAGTGAACCAACTATGAGAGAGTGGGTGCATTGGTAAGTATTTAGGTATCATTACTAGCAAATTAAATCAAAACATCTCATCATCCTTTTTTTTATATTTACTTTTGTTGATTATATTAATTTTTCTTTGTTTACATGTTTAATTAACTCTACGTATCTGGTTTTGGCTTTGGTTGATCAGGATTGTGACAGACATTCCTGGCTGCAGCAACATTGTTCGAGGTAATTAAATCTTTTATCATGGAATATTAATACCACAGGCACATTTGAAGTCTCAATCTGGTGTTTAACATTACTAGAAAACATGTAAATTAATTATAAAATTTATTGATAATTATTGACTAATTCCTTGTTAGATACAACATACAACAAACAACATATCCAGTAAAGTCTGAGGAAGGTAAAATATATGCAAACCCTACTCACAGAGACAGAGAGTACGCATAAATTTTTTATGTTTTTAGTAGCTAAATGATTCAAAGTAAGCATAGTTTTTCACCCAATGATGATCAGGAATTTCTTCTTACATAAAAAAGACGGGAAGAAGAGAACTTTCATGAATATCATGAAACAGAACAAAAATATCTAAACACCATATTTCTTTTTTTGTCTCTCTTTTTTTTTTGTCTCTATTCTCATATACTACGTGCTAGACGAAGAAGTACAGCTGGTTGTAAGCTGGAGTTAGCCTAGTAAGCATTTCTCCTGCCACCTGTCATCTCCATATCCTCTTGATAAATTAATATATTACATCAATTTCTGGAAAAATACATACTTTCTATATTTTAGTTTGTTACTCCCTCTATCCCAATTTTACGAGATATTTTTTTTTTTTTGTTCGTCCAAAAAAAATATCACCTTACTTTAAGTGGAAATAATTTGACTTAAAATTCTCCTTTTATCCTTAATGAAATGAATCTCAATCACACAAATTTCTTAGAATGATTTTAGAGCACAAGTTTCAAAAGTCTTTTTTTTTATTAAACACCATGTCAAGTCAAAGAGTGTCACATAAAATGAAATCAAGGGAGTACATTACTTGAATTTTAAAAGTGCAATAGTTTAAATTCAGATGTAAAATGTTAAAGTTCTTCTCAAAATAAAATTTTACATGTTTTTAAAATTATTATAAATCAAAAATTATTGTAAGTCGCAATAATTGATATTCAAAATATTTGAAAAAAGAATACAATTAAAAAGTACTCCCTTCGTCAATCTTTTCTTATCCATTATATTAAAAATAAATGTTCACCAATACTTATCTACTTTACGAAATCAAGAAATAATTTTTACAAATATCTCCTAATTTACTCTTATTATTAATTATAATCAAGTAAAATTATTTTTATCATTTGCTACTTTATGATTCATGTGCCAATAATGAATAAGTATTACTGGACGAAGAGAGTATTTATTTGAATATAAAATTCAAAAGATACCACGTAAATTAGACGAAAGAAAGAGTAATGGTAGTAATACCTAATGTTGCTAGAGACGACGCGGTTAACGTGATCTCTCCCTTCATCTTTTATCGTGAAGAAATTAAGAGATATATTGATTAGTTAATTAGGAGAGCGATTAGTATGATGGATATGAATAAATTTCAGGGAAGGAGGTCCTTGGTTATGTTGGTCCTCGTCCACCAGTTGGGATCCATAGGTACATCCTCGTACTGTTCCAACAGAAAACACCACTGCAGGGAATTATGCAGCCGCCGACAACAAGGTCTCATTTCTGCACTCGTGTGTTCGCACATCAACTTGATCTCGGCGTTCCAGTTGCAACTGTTTATTTCAATGCCCACAAGGAACCCGCAGCTCGTAAACGCTAAGCCAGTGACCATCAATTATATGTCCTATATCAATATTTAAGTTGTGTGTTTTCTGTTTTGGCACTTATTATTTAGCCAATTATTCTTGAGTCTGAAATGTGATATTTTGTATGTAAAATTATGTTTTCTAGTTGTTGATCGATGTACGTATTATTATTATAATATATCTATATTTACGTGTTTAAGTGCATTCATTCTATTATATTCTTTTTTATTTCCTTTTGAATCTTAAATGTCCACGTACCATTATATTTCTTTCGTAAGTCATTGGAATGCATTTCTTTCTCGAGTTTAAATCATATAGGAGTTGTGTGTTTACTAATTACACAAACATTCCTACTGTGTTTACTTTTTAATTTGTATGTTATCTGTTTGATTCTTATCATTTAGCTAATTACTTTAAGTCTGAAATGTTAAGTGTGTGATATTTAGTATGTAGAATTCATGTTTGTTAGATATTGATCAACGTATTACTATAATATATTTGTATTTATATGCTTAAATATTTGTTTTTACTTTCCGCGTTCAATCTTAATTGTCCTCGTACCATTAGATTTCTTTCATGAGTTTAAATTGTATTACTTTTTACATTATTTTTATTTATAAGCAGATCACTTGAAACGATACCCATTACATAATTTATAAAAAGTAGAATTAGCCTCGTTTATTATGCATCTTTGAATTCACCAATTTAAAAAACTTGTATTATCTGTCACAAATTTCTCTTAGATTAAGGAGTGTTATAGTATATTGCCAATTCCTAATATATTCTACATTTTGAATTGCGCGCAAGTGACCCGGCCCATGCATTATGTGGGCTTACTTCTATTTGAGCTCTACAAAATACTTCGATAAATAGGTTTAGCAAGAGGCGATGAACTGAGCTTTGGCCCAAGTGGGTCCATATATGTCATTGGAGTATATAAGGAAACTATATACAAGTGGTTATTCTTTTACTTTTATACCTTTTGTGTTTAACTACTCGCGTGTTTGATACTATCAAAGTACATAAGAAAACTATATAAAAGTTGTTATTCCTTTACTTTTATACCCCTTATATTTAACTACTCATGCGTTTGATACCATCAAAGTACATATACACTCTGAAGGTATCAAAGAGGAACAACCAATGCTTTAGAGAAAAGGCTGCTCAATTATGACTTGATATCATCCAACGTGAGAACCAAGATTTTCTTTAAGGGAATTTGAAGTTTTAAGAAGTAAACGCGCAAGTTAAAGTTGAAGGAGGTTCAACATTTATTATATATATGTGAAAAATTATCCTATCATATATATATATATATATATATATAGAAAGTATAATTTTTTGCTGAAGGAGGTTCGGATAAACCCCCAAATTACAAAATGGCTCCGCCACTAATACCATCACAATACATATATACTCCAATGGTATTAATGATAAAAAACAATGGTTCAATATGAGACAATCTGGTAAATAATTTAAGTCACGAGTCAAATGAAGATAAAATATATTAGGTTGGGCCAATTTGATATTTTGATTATTTGCACACTCACTCATGTGGGGTTGTAATCTTTAAATCTAAGGATGGGTAATTCATGTACTATTATTTTATACACTATTTCAGTATAATTTTACACCTAATTACATGGAATAACAATATCATGATTTTAAGGTTGAAATGATTTATTTGCTTGCTACTAATTATTTACAGAATCCAAAAAAATAAAAATAAATTAACTGTAACAATAATTATGTCCAAAAAGAAAAGAACATACCCAATAACAAGATAACACGTGTCATTAGGGAAGAACGTGTTGGCATGGTCAGATAATCGAAAAAGGTGGAAAGCTAAAAGCAGTTGTACAGTTCGCAAAATCAGTTTCCTCCATCTTTCCATCATTTCTCACCTTTTGCCATAAACACACAAATCCTCCATGGCGGAGCTCAAAGAAACCTACGCTTGTATACCTTCAACGGAGCGAGGTCGTGGTATTCTCATTTCCGGTGACCAGAAATCTAACTCCATTCTTTATACTAACGGCCGATCCGTCATTATACGGTACCTCGATCGCCCGCTCCAAGTTGCCGTTTACGGCGAGCATGCTTATCAGGCTACAGTCGCTCGGTATTCTCCAAACGGTGAGTGGATCGCTTCTGCTGACGTTTCCGGTACTGTTCGGATCTGGGGGACCCATAATGACTTCGTCCTGAAGAAAGAGTTTCGGGTCTTATCGGGTCGGATCGATGACCTTCAATGGTCTCCTGATGGAATGCGGATTGTTGCTTCTGGTGATGGAAAGGGCAAATCACTTGTTCGTGCTTTCATGTCAGTTGCCCTTTTCCTTCTTTCTTTCTGCTACTATTTTTCTTTCATTTTACTGCTTCGGAATGGATTTTGCTATTTTCTGTTGTTCTAAATTTGTGCAATATCATAATATTATTTATTCATTTAGGTCTATACAGGCATAGGACAAGTCCTAATGAATGCGTTTAGAGGATTTAACAATGTTGATAATTTTTATTGCTGTCAACACACTGCAATCCTTCTCCTTTATCTGGACGTGTGATAAATTCTCTAAATTATTTTCTTTCCGTTCAAACTATACTACTAGTCTACTACTTAATGCTTAGTCTGGAATTTCTACTTTCAATTGACTTTAACTTTCTTTTAAGCAAGCAAAGTAAATGTCAATGACTGTTTTGATGCTGATTACTACCTATTCTACGTGGATTTGGATCAGAAATGTGATCTCCGTCTACACAGCATGTTATATGTCTAAAACATTGTGCTTGCGAGCTCTAGACCGAGACCCATTCTTACCATAAACTTTTAATAATATGGCCGTGATTTGTTGTTACGTGAGACAATCTCCACTATAGAAAGGGAAAAAACAAAGAAAAATCTAGTAAAGTAACTTCTAGAATCAAATAGCTTTCTGATCGTTGTTTTTGTCAGTTGCATGGAAGATAGTAAAAGAATTAAATACTCCTTTCATTTCCAATTGCTCCGCGAAGACAGATGCTCGGAAAGGTTCTTGATATTCTTAATCATTCTTCTGAATGGGGAAGAATAGTGCTGGAAGGGAGTGGGACCAAGCTGAGCCACTAATAGAGTAAGCTTTTCCTAGGTATCAAGTTGAATATAAATAAATAAATAAATGCAGTCTCAACTAGAGTGTCCTTCTAAACCAAGAAATGTGACATGTTTGGAATTTTTGATCAGTATAAGGAGTGCCTTGGGGCAACGTTAGAGTTGTCTCCAACCTATAGGTCACTCGTTCCAGTTGCAGGATCAAGCACTGATGTTTGTGAATGGGCTGCTTACATTACATCTCATGAGATGTGGTCCTGTCTGGGACCGTATGTGAACAAAACATGCTTCATATATGTGATATAAAGAAATCTTTCTTCTGAATTGATGAAATTTTGTTAGCATTTTTTTGATGGACAAAAATTTCTATCAATTTGACTTAAGATCTCTCAGAGGACAGTTTGGCACGCTTCCAGATTCTCTTCTTTATTATTGATAAGTTAGTAAAATGCCATTCTTTACCAAGTGCTTCCTCAAAATGTGTTGAATTTCATCAGGGGACAGCTGAACTAGAAACAATTTAAAACAAAAGCTTTGCCTTTCAAAACTGTTTTATGTTAAAAAGTCATTAGGACACAGTTGTTCAATCTGAGTAATATATTTTAATGAAAGTACTGCTCCAAAAGAAAATCAGTTTTCTTAAAGCAACCTTAAAGTTGTCTCCTTACCACAGCATTAGATGCTATTGACTAGCATGGAGAATTGAGAGAAGAAAGTTTGAAAGGGTTATTATATTGAGCCTCATTATTCGATAAAGGGCTTTATTGTGGTTATCAGAGATACTTGAAGACAATAGCTGGAAGATGTGAAAAACCACAGAGATTTCACACCAAGCTCGTATATTGTTGAGGAAGGTTGCTAGGGCATAATGTGAAGTTGAATGAAGAAAGAACCATGTGCGAAACTAGTTATGTTTTAGCTAACCTCGCGGAGAAGGAATTTTACATGTGTTTCTTCTTTTTACTCTAGTCTAGAACTGTAGAACGCATTTGAGCTCATTTTAAATGACCCTAGTTATATTTCATGTCCTAATATTGCTGTCTGTGCATATCTAATATCCTTATTTGATGAACTATCTTGGGCAGGTGGGACTCGGGAACGAATGTGGGTGAATTTGATGGCCATTCAAGGAGAGTTTTGAGTTGTGCTTTTAAGCCCACTAGACCCTTTCGCATAGCCACGTGTGGCGAAGACTTTTTGGTGAACTTTTATGAAGGACCCCCATTTAAATTCAAGCTGTCTCACAGGTTCCATATCCTTTCTGTTATGTCAAATTAGTACAATTGTCTCCTATTCTCTTTTTGGTATCAAATCAATATATGGTTATTGTTTTCTCCAAAATGTTTGTCCAAAGTGATCAGAGAGAAACAATCTGTTGATAAATGAAGAGTAATCAGTAAAACATTAACCTGGAGAGAGAAGATGACAATTTTAAAAGAAAATAAGGATCTGTCTTTCTCTGAGAAAATACAGCACTTCTCAACTATTTTGCCTGGACTCTTCAAAATAATCGATTGGTGCATGTCAGATACTCCAGAATAATGCATTTTTGGAGAATCCGACACGGGTGCGGCAACATTTTTGGAGAGTCCGAGCAACATATGTTTTAAGGAAAGGGGGAGGACCTTTGAGAGAGTTCATTTTGGTGTACATGATAAATCGATTCTAGTAGTTTAGATTATTAGAGCTTACATCATGCATGATACGTATACACCCTTTTATCCACCTTTTACTCTCCCTGTAGCAATGTTGGTTTTCGTCCCTTGTAAACTGCCTACTAGAAATAAGGCCAATGCTTAGCCTTTCTAAAGGAATTTAAAAAAAAATATATATATATATAGAGTTATAGTTCCAGACCAGTTCTGCGATTTTTGGCATGTTCTTAGAACAATCCATCTGGCCATTTAATGTAACATAAGTATGGTTGCGTCATAAAAAACACATTCAGAATTGTTTTGATTAAGTATGGTTGCGTCATAAAAAACACATTCAGAATTGTTTTGATTAAAGTGTCTTTTTGCCGTGGACCTGCAGGGAGCATTCAAATTTTGTTAATTGTTTGAGGTTCTCTCCAGACGGAAGCAAACTTATCAGTGTAAGCTCTGACAAGAAAGGCATTATTTATGATGCCAAAACAGGAGATATAATTGGAGAGCTGTCATCTGAGGATGGTCATCAAGGAAGTATTTATGCTGTTAGTTGGAGTCCTGATAGTAAACAGGTGATTGTGGGATCTCCATGCTAGTTCATTATCATATATTTTCCCTGTTGTGCTGGATTTTAGTAATTTATTCTTTTGAGATGCTAGCGAATTGAATATGCCAAGAAACACTGAAATTATTAGCTAGGAGTATACCATATTACACTATTTTCTGGCCGACTTTCTCAGGTTGAAAATATGTTACACTTTTCTCCAAGAACCACAGAATCTTTTTCATCAAAATTGCCAAAAGAACCTGCTTGGATGATAATTTAAAACTGTAGCTTCATAGTCTACTACATTTTGTACTGTCAATCTTTCCTGTTCTGAGTATACCTACATTGTCTGATGATTTATTAATTTCAGGTGCTCACAGTCTCTGCTGATAAGTCAGCAAAAGTATGGGACATATCTGATGATGGAAAAGGGAAAGTGAAGAAAACACTGGCTTCTCCTGGTTCAGGTGGAGTTGAGGACATGCTAGTTGGCTGTCTCTGGCAAAATGACCATCTTGTTACTGTTTCTCTTGGTGGAACTATTTCCATATTCTCAGCAAGTGATCTGGAGCAACCTCCCGTATCATTTTCTGGACACATGAAAAATGTTAATTCCTTAGCTGTCCTTAGAAGCGACCCAAAAATCATATTGTCCAGCAGCTATGATGGTTTGATTGTTAAATGGATTCAAGGCATTGGATATAGTGGAAAATTAGAGAGAAAGGTGAATTCTCAAATTAAATGCTTTGCAGTTGTGGAAGGAGAAATTGTGTCATGTGCGTTTGACAACAAGGTGAGTTGTAAGAACTCCTTTTTCTTTCCTTATATGATTTATTAGGAGGTGAGTTGTGATATTTACTTTTTTTATGGATAGAGTAAGGTCTCTTAGAGAGCTAGTGCTTTATGGTTCCGTATTATGCTATTTGAATTAAATGTTAAAAGAAAGTACTTGCTTAATGCTCTATTTTTTAAAGCCAGCTTTAGAATTTAAACCAAGGATTTCCCCTTTATATTTCTAAAAAGAAAGAATAGGGATTACAACCACTCTAAGATCAGTTATTTATCCATTTATTAGCATGGGAATTATTTCTTCATGCCTGTCTACTAATGTGATGTGTATACCCTTAAATATTTGAAAGATCTTACAAAAGAGCTATTTCAACATCCACGTAAGTTGCACCAATTTTTACCAGTAATATGATTAGATGATATCTCATTTATTGTCATTCTTGTCCAGTAGATATCGATAATGTAGCATTTCTAAGAATGTTAGCTGTTTTATGTGATGCGTGTGATACTTTGGGTTTCTAAGTCTTCCTGCTTTTTATAAGCTCCTTATTGCTATGGGCTAAAAAGAGGGATGCTCAAAGACAATTTTGTCGAACCAAAGTAGAATTCCTTATAAACTGCTGGCTATAATACAATTTTTTTGTTTCTTGATTCGACTTAGATATGGAGAGTGTCTCTTCTTGGAGATCAATGTGGAGATGCAAATTCTGTAGATGTTGGCAACCAACCTAAGGACTTGAGTCTTGCCCTTAATTCTCCTGAAGTGACTTTAGTTTCATTTGAGACTGGAGTCATTCTTCTCCGGGGTACAAAAGTGCAGTCAACCATAAACCTCGGGTTTACAGTGACAGCATCTGTTATTTCACCTGATGGAACTGAAGCTATAGTGGGTGGTCAGGATGGTAAACTGCATTTGTATTCCATCACGGGTGATACTCTCAATGAAGAGGCTGTCCTTGAAAAACACAGGGGAGCTGTTACTATCATTCGGTATTCTCCAGATGTTTCCATGTTTGCCTCGGCAGATGTGAACCGAGAAGCAGTCGTCTGGGATCGTGCATCTCGCGAGGTAATAATCATCACTTTTACTTGTGTAGTGAACTTATTTGACATATTTGTACATTTTATAACTAATAAAAACTGTATGTTTTAAAGGTGAAACTTAAGAATATGTTATACCATACTGCCCGAATAAATTGCCTGGATTGGTCACCCGATAACACCATGGTAGCTACTGGATCTCTAGACACGTGTGTTATCATATATGACATCAGCAAGTCAGCATCGAATCGAATCACCATCAAAGGAGCTCATTTGGGTGGAGTATATGGACTAGCTTTTACTGATGAACACACTATAGTGAGTTCTGGCGAGGATGCTTGTGTTCGTGTATGGGGAATCACTCCCCAGTAACTGAGATATTCTGAGTTAACCAAGTGTTGATGATAAGCATTTGAGTTGTTCATATTTGCACATTAGGTTATTGTGAATCAACTGGAAACACAGTTTAAACATTGAAATGTTGATTGGCCTCAACTCCGGACAGCTCATGAATAGTGCCACCAGTTGTAATCATGGCAATAAGGAACCACCAAGTTAGGGAGTTTTTCCGAAGAAATCATCACCTCCCTGTATCCAAAAAGTTGATCTTGTTTCTCATAGACGAAAAAAAATCAAGAAGCTAAAGTTGGATTGTTTTCGACCATGGAAAGCCTTACATGCTGTGGAGTTGTTCTAGTCTTTTGTCGTGATGCATCACAAGACCCTTGGCAGCCATTATGGTTAAATTTTGGTTTTGCTTCTTACATTTGTATGTATGCATTGTTTTTTTTTTTTTTGAAATATAATTTGTTTGCAGTTCAGGATGATGCAGGTGTGATCTTATTGCTCAGGCTTTTCATAGGGATTTGCAGTTTTTTGGTTCTATTTGTAAGTTGTGACGTCTTTTCAGTTGTGTTGCCCTTTGATTGTGCTACTTTTTTCACGGGAAATGACCATATTTCTGCTATCATTGCCGCCGTTATTTATTTTAAAATAGCTGCAGCCCAAGTCATTGTTTCGAACCAGCACACAATTCCGACCCAAAAATAAGGAAGTCTCTTGCAGAATATGTCAGAAATGAAATTGAGTAGCCCAAGATAGTGTGGTTTTGACGATATTAGGCTACAAATGTACTGGCACTTCACGTGCCCTTGGCCTTCACAAGAAAGGAAGGATGGGGCTGTGAGGATAGAGCTGAGGCCTGTTTTTCAGCAGGCGTGCGCAGTAATGGGCCCAGCAAGACTCCTTTCTGTTATGGAGTGGACCTAATGGAAACCACTGTAAATCTAGGACCATGTCAATTGGCTGCTTCTATTTTTGAGCCAATAGACTCACAACTAGTAAATTATTCTCCCCTACGCTAATGTATAATTGGCTCTTCGTAATTGCCCAACCACATTATAAGAGAGATATTTAGTCATCGCACCCGGAGATAGCATCTATCTCATAGAGGTAGTGGTAAGGTCTGCGTAAATTTTACCCTTCCACGGACCTTACTTTTGAGATTCCACTTAGTATGTTGTTGTTGTTTACAGAATTAGTGTTCACTGGCCACTCTACGAAAGTGATAGCGGCTATTTTTTCAATTACATGAGTTGAAAAGGGGCAATTTGTGAATTTTACGCCTTGTATCACTACAACAACAACAACAACATACCCAGTGAAATCCCACAAGTGGGGTCTGGGGAGGGTAGGATGTACGCAGACCTTACCACTACCTAAGTAGAGAG
>DF357353.1:101908-144468 GCA_000787875.1 Solanum virginianum | reverse complement strand
CATTAAACAGGAGATAAGCTTTACCTTTAGCTTTAACATCCGCATCTCCGCAACGTGCATCTTCTGAACATGCGCCTTTTTGATGGGCCAACACTTCGCCCCATACAACAAAGAAGGTCTAACCACCGCTCTACAAGCGATATCATAAGAACGCACTAAAACGAAGTCAAACATTGTTTTAATGGTACAGGATCAACCCAATGTGAGGTGCAACTCTTATTAATGGTCTCTACTTGCGGCTTAAAATGAATGGATTTATGTACAAGAATTTGTGGCTTTCCATTTTTATTGATTTAGTAAGCATATAAAGAACATATAAACAGGAATGAAATCTAGATCTCTAATCAACAACTTCCAATAAAAAATATCTGAAGGGTCAAGGTGCAAGATGATTAGTGTGTAGTGTGGACCAATAAAAACCAGGGACCAAGGACTTTCTTTTATCCCCATTTATTAACACAAATTTCTCTCCCTTGTTTGTTACCAATCATTAAAGCAATTTGTTTCATTTTTGGTCAACAAAGGATTCCTTCTTGCTCACTTCTTGTTTTTTTCTTCTCAACTTGATGCGTTCGTACATCGACTTCAAAAAGTAACTGTTAGTCACCTACACATTCAAAATTTTTACATTGCTCCTATAAATTATAAATTAAAAGAAATGGGAAAAAAGAAGAATTCATTTCTAAAACGTTCCTAGCTGATTGTGTCATTAAATGGGATTAACAAAAAAATTTATTGCTTCACTATAAAATTTTGTTTATTGTTAATTTCTCATTATTTTTAAAAGAGTATTATACGAGTTGATTAAACTATAGTAAGGTATCTCGCATGGAGTACTTTTTTAAAAATTTAGGAGATGCAACAATTTCAAACCCAAAATAAGTGGAAAATCTATGGATAGGAAATACAAAAATTGAAAAGTCTTAACCAACATTCTATAATGTACGTTTATTTAAGGGACTAATATATTTATCAACTTTGCTATTTAAAGTTAATATATTGTCATTAAAAAAATAAATTGTATTTGACTCTTCTCAAATAGTTCAGGAGTATACTTGCTACATTCCACACTTGATTTTCTTTTATCCTCTTTAATTCAATGATTAATTAAATTTAACAAGTAATATATCAATTTTACCTCACAAATTTAAACAGCATATCATATTCTTTTCCCTGTTCTCAATAATAAAAAGATAAAGATTGAGGAGTAATAAGTAGGGTATATTCTTTTAAGAGGATAAAACCAACTCTGTAATATTATTCCTCGTATCGAATTATTTATTATATTTCTCTTTTATATATTTTCTAATAAAAACATATAATTCCCAACAGAAAATGAAAAAAAAATATAATTAGATTTTTAAAATACAAAAAATAATTTGATATAGTCTGAGTCGTTTGGTTGGAAATTTATTATTCTAAATAATTAATTTCAAAATAAGTTATTTTCCAAATATATATATGCAGGATAACTTATTCTATCATTGAAAAAAATATAAAATAAATAATTCAAAAATTACGTAATACCTCCAACCAAATATATATATTTTATAGTGAAATTATTATACTCCTAATTTGATCTTCGCGATATTGCAAAAAAGAATGATGATCTGACCTTGTGTCTTAATGTAGATGGAACTGGTAAAGTGAACTGGAAGGGAGTAACGACCTAGTAACCACCAGTGATAATTTGAGAGAGGCAGAGTAATTTTCTTCTATAAATAGCTTAGCATTGCCCTCATGTTCTTCACTACACATTCTTTACTCAGTCCATAATTAAAATCAGTTATGGAAGTAAGTCCTCCATGGCTAATTTTGCTGCTGCTAATTGCAGCTTCAGTACTTACAGTACACTCTGATAATGACGACGTGCAGCCGGAAAAGTCCATATTGGACACCGGAGGTTTGAGTAGAGAAAGTTTTCCCAAGGGATTTATATTTGGGACAGCAACTTCAGCGTACCAAGTAGAAGGTTCTGCCAGTACTGAAGGCCGTGGACCTAGTATTTGGGACGTTTTCATTAAAAAACCTGGTAACAATAATTAGTTTCTTAATTTCAAATAATTATGGTACAAATTTGATTGTTGAATGAAAACAGGAATTGAACCAAACAATGCCAATGGAGAAATCGCTGTCGATCAATACCATCGATACAAGGTTAGTACTAAAAAGTTCATATGCTGCCTCCTCTGTTCTAGTCTATGGGTTTTCTCGGAAAATAAGGCAAACGATAGGTAGATGGGGATGGGTCGGGCCTTGCCTAGAGAAGAATTTCAATAGCTCTGCCTGATTGCATGATGTTTTTACCATTTAGGGCCACGGAATTTTCTCCATTTTCATTTTTAGTATGCATTAGCTCATGATATTTTTGTGCTATGGCTTCTCATTTATTTTTTGCAAAATCTTTAAAAAATTTATTCGTAATGATATGGAGAAGAATTTCAAAATTCTCGGCCTAATCTGTATTACATTTTTTTAGCATTTAAGATCCCTTACCAAGAATTAGATGATTTTCTTGGTTTTTCCTTGTCCGTAAATATTTTTTGGTTCTATGACTTTCAAATAATTGTTCAATATAACGAGTGCATGAATATAATTGATGTGGGGATTCTTTCCATTCATTGTTAGTGTTTCTTTTTTCTTTGTACTTTGAGAAAATTAATGTCTTTAAACAGAGCTGATTATGAATGGCATTCTGGATGATCAATAAACGTGTGTACACTCTTTTTCTCGTGAAAAAGATAATGGATTGCGTGAATTTTATTTTACTAAAAAAATGTATTTGCTTTTTAAGGAATACTAGTTTTCAAAAGTTATTGTCGTTTTCAATCATTGTTTGGCAAGCAAAGTGAAAAAAACTTGTCGGTCTGTTGACAGATAATTTTGATTTTTTAGTTGTGGGGTTTTCATTTTCTATGGAATTCGAGATGTCATCAGTCACAAATCTAGTTACCTTACTGAGATTTTTATGCCATGAACTCGTTTTTTACAATTCGGAAACAACCTCTCTACCTTTAACCTTTATGAGGCAGTGGTAAAATTTACGTACGTTTTATCCCCAAACTCCACTTGTGAGATTTTTCTGGATATGTTATTATTGTTTGTTGTCAGTGTTTTTAACTTTATATACACTGATCATAATCTGACAGCATAAAAATTATTTACATGTAAGTTAAAACTCTTCATAAAATTGAAATTACTGAATGTCTTTTTTCTGAATAATTCGTATACATATAAGGCTGAAGTTCAAGTATAGAACATCAAACTATGCTGTTTGAATTTTTCCACTAATGTGAAATTTGAATTTCTCTGTCAAGGATATCCACAATATTATTTATCTAAATTAATCACTTCATGGAACATCATGCCACTTTAATTGGTACAGGAGGATATTGACCTGATGGTGAAGCTCAACTTTGAAGCTTATCGCTTCTCAATTTCGTGGTCCAGGATCTTCCCAAGTAATTTTACTACTTTTTTGCCTACTCCTAATTTGATCTTCGCGATATTGCAAAAAAGAATGATGATCTGACCTTGTGTCTTAATGTAGATGGAACTGGTAAAGTGAACTGGAAGGGAGTTGCTTATTATAACAGATTGATCGATTATATGCTCAAAAGAGGTAGCATTCTTTTTGTTCCTTTTTAATGCATGGCGTTAATGGTTGTTGTTTTGTGAATGTGTTGTTAAGTAGTATACTGAACTTTAAACAAACTTTATACAGGTATTACCCCATATGCTAATCTTAATCACTACGATTTACCACAAGCACTTCAAGAGAGGTACAATGGATGGTTGGGCCGTGAAGTCGTGTAAGCACATCACTTCTTGACCTTTTCTATTGAAGAATCTTTATGTTATTTGCTTCTTCATTTTGACGATGGTGTAAAATTTGCAGGAAAGATTTTGCTGATTATGCAGAGTTTTGTTTTAAGACATTCGGAGACAGAGTGAAGAACTGGTTCTCATTTAATGAGCCAAGAGTGGTTGCTGCGTTAGGGTATGATACTGGATTCTTTGCACCTGGAAGATGTTCAAAGCCTTTTGGAAACTGCACAGAAGGGAATTCTGCAACTGAGCCTTATATTGTTGCTCACAATCTTATCTTATGCCATGCTTCTGCAGCACAGAGATACCGTGAGAAGTATCAAGTAATATGTTCTCTCTTTTTCTTGCTTATTTCCGTGCTTTTGGAATCAGAGATCACTCTAACCTCATTTGTATTTGCAATAACAGGAGAAACAGAAAGGGAAGTTTGGCATTCTCTTGGATTTTGTGTGGTACGAACCTCTGACAAAGGGAAAAGCCGACAGTTATGCTGCTCAAAGAGCAAGAGACTTTCATTTGGGATGGTAAGAGTTTGCACGCAATAATGTAGTGTTTGAGTCATGTTCCAATTGCTAGACTAACCATAGATTCTTGCCGGTGGCAGATCAAGAATTCAGACACTGTGGTCTATATTTTTGTTACACACATTAATATAATGTTTTGAGTCCCCATAGCACTTGTTCAGCCAACCCTGTGAACCTATTGTTGGATCCACACTGCTTCATACTGTTTAGTTATATTACATATATCAGAAAGTTCAAAATTTCATCTTCAATGAGCTGTCAATTCTGTGTAAAGTTTGGGGTTGCTAAAGCCTTCTCTTTAGAGCTGCAAACCTGAAATACTAATTTTACTTTGGGCTTGTTTTACAGGTTCTTGCATCCTCTTGTATACGGTGAGTACCCAAAAACCATGCAAAATATTGTGGCAACGCGATTACCTAAGTTCACAAAAGAAGAGGTTAAGATAGTGAAGGGATCATTTGATTATGTGGGCATAAACCAGTACACTACTTACTACATGTATGATCCTAATTATACCACACCACAACCCTTGGGCTATCAGCAGGACTGGAATGTTGGATTTGCTTGTAAGATACTACCACCTTTTTCACTTCTTAAGTTAGTCCTGGTAAATGGAAATTACTACTAATTCTAATTCTTTTCGTTGTCCTGGTGTAGATGATCGCAAGGGAGTACCAATTGGTCCTAGGGTGAGTATATGATGAAGTTAACATTATTACAAACCGAAAAACGTACTAATATCTTAATTGTTAGCTAACACTTTCTTCTCTGAAAAATGCCTGTAGGCACATTCATATTGGCTCTACATCGTGCCATGGGGTCTATATAAAGCTGTCAACTATGTTAAAGAACATTATGGAAATCCTACCATGATTCTAGCAGAAAATGGTATGGTTTGTTTAAATAGTGAAACGTTTATTGTTCAGTGTCTGACAGGCCAACTTATGAAAAATATCTCATGATTTTCAGGTATGGATTATGCGGGAAACATTACCATTCCAAAAGCCTTACATGATACCAAAAGGATCAACTACTACAAAAGTTATTTGCAAGAACTGAAGAAGACAGTGGATGAAGGAGCTAATGTCATAGGCTACTTCGCATGGTCATTGCTCGACAACTTTGAATGGAGATTGGGCTATACATCCAGATTTGGCATTGTCTATGTTGATTTCAAAACCCTCAAACGATACCCTAAGATGTCAGCATATTGGTTCCAGAAATTGCTTAAGCGCAACAAGCCCTAAGGCAGCTCTTGCCCTTGTCTGTAGTTCCATGTTTATTTTGATTTTAGAGAACTTGATACTCATATGTTGAGTGCCTTTAATGTACCAAAAGAAAAAAAACACAAAATAAGTTAGAGTTCCTTTCTTTTTGGCACTAGGATTTCCAGTTATGGTAGTTTGATTTAAAATTGTTATTTCTGCAACTTGGCACATCTCTGTCTTTGATGTTTGCGGTTTTCTGAAATGAATAACAGAGTTTTGGCATTGTCATCCCTTATTCTTGAATTCATCTTGCATAATATAGAAGAATAAACTTAAATCACCTGTCTGTTCAATTGCTGAAAATAAAATTAGCCAGAGCTGCATCCATGGGTAAGAAATTGACAAGATGCTAGACTAAAGAAAGTGATCGACAGAATAATTAATATGCTGAGCCAAATTTTATAAATTACACTCGAGAAAAGAAATTTAGAATAGTGTTTTTCTTGTTTTCTGAAGTTTGGTGATTACTCCTCTTAACCTTCTTTTCTTTGGTACTTCTTTTTAACTCAATCCTTTTAACTGGCTTAGATTCCACACTTTTTTGTGATTCTGGAATTGTACATATAACTTCCAGGCTTTCAACCTCAGTAACCTCTGAGACTGGTTCAGTAATACTATCCATCTCATCTGGCTCAATTTCCTCAACTTTTCTTTTCCTAAAAGGATTATTATTGGGAACTTTCAGCACTTCTTTCCAATGACTCTTTTTGTCTTCTCCCAGCATCTTCCGAGTTGATATTGAAGGGCATAGCATGTTTTGAAGAGCAACTGCTTCATCTAAGCACTCACTTTCATCCATAAACAGACACTGTGTCTGTTCAGCTTCAGAGGTTTGCATTGTCTCCACCACTGAAAATGACAACAAAAATTGTACTAAATAAATATTGGAGCATCTTCTTCTTTTTACCAACACAAGTACTATCATTGGTGACATTAGCATGCACTAGAAAAAAGATATTGCATCAATGGTTATCTGAATATCATGCTTGCCTGTTGTTTCTTTTCTGAATTTACTTGAAGAAATAGCAAATACGCTGCTGTCTTTTGAAGCTTGAGTACGTTCCTCTCGTCGAGAGAAGGGACCAGAAATTTTCTTGATGTTTACGGTAGACACATGATTTACTGTACTTGGAAAGACATTGAAGGCCTCCATTGTACAAGGATCTATGTTACCTTGAGCAATTGCAGTTGCCAATGATGGAAGAATTTCTCTTATGACTGTTAAGGATAAAAAATGGCATACCTTTCATTGCAGAAGCATCAGATATAGCAACTTAAAGCACTGCACTATTCTGCAAAAGGTAAGAAAATGCTGAAGCTTCAGCAAAAGAGAAGGCAAGGTCCAAGTGACTAAAGGATACGGTCCTAAGAAATCAAGTTCTTCGTCCAAAAACTGCAACAGCTCTTCTGGGATGGGTTTCAAGTGCTTGATCCGCTTCAAACTAACATCATATCTAGTCAAAAATAGACGAAAAGTTGATCATTTGTGTCAGCTGACAGAACAAAGGCAGAACTACATCGAAAAGCTGTTATGTCAATTGTTAGACTCACATTCTAGCGTGATGGAAAACTGCAACTGCTTCTCTAAATGATTTTGTGTAATCTTCAGGCATTTGATCTCCTTTCTCAAACTTTAACATGGAAAGGACCTAGTAAACATCGGAAAATGACTTTTAATTGCAAAGCTTGAACATTATAAATCTTTTCAGTTCATATTAAGCTAGGAAGAATATGGGACAGTACAAATTTAACATTCCTCCATTAAACATGCAAACCATATAATACAGGCAATTTGCTTGGCATAAACATCCATTAATAATGATCTAGAAAGCTTTGCTGCTCAATGTTAACACAAGTATATATTAAGTTGTTCTCTTTCCTGTATGGTACTCTCAGTTTTGCTTCTCTCCTAGGGACAATAATTGTTTTATTTTGCTTGTGGAAGTCTCCAAAGAATAAATTTATGGGAAGTGCCTGACAAGCCACATCCATGTTCTTTTCTATGTTATTTTGGACTGAAGCACTGTAGTAAGCCACATCATCTGTCAAGGATACTCTAAACAAGCATAGCCGAATACTGCTACCACCCCTCCACTCCAAAGGGAGCTATGCCTCAGTCAAATCCCTGGCTCCCCATCCCCCACCTCACTCCCAGAAGAAGAAAGGGAAAAGAGCAAATAAAAAACTATGCAAAACCTAAGCTCAGCAGTTAATACATTTCCCTGGCAACTCCGTTAAATTGTTGAACAAGATCTAGTGAAATCAATTATTTTGTTCCTTGCAGTCTTCTCTAGAAGCCTCTTGCGACTTCACCTCTTAATTAGGAAATGATTTACATCTTCAATTGGTATCCATACATCTAGCACCAGGTAAAAGGTCAGGTGTCAGACAGGTGCAAAGCTGATGTAAGTGATGCCAAATAAACCAAGTAAATTCTGATGGCTTTTAGCCTTTTAATGTTTCATAATAATAGTTAAGTTCAGGTGCAGAGAATTCTTTTTCGAAATAGAAATTAATCATCAAGCATAAGAAACTTTATATTAATAGTAATAAATCACCAGTTGCAGATGCAAGAAGATAAACTTCTCTGTGTTGAACAAATAGAGAACATGCTTACACGATCTAAGTTGCGATATTTGGAGACAAGATTATAAGCTCTTGTAATTCCTATGCCAGGGACTGACGGAAGAAAATCACAGCCAGCTAAGACACACATTAATAAAAAAAAAAAATTACCTATTATAAGCTCTTGTAATTCCTATGCCAGGGACTGACGGAAGAAAATCACAGCCAGCTAAGACACACATGCCTGCAAATGGTAAATAACATAAATATCATAAAATTTACAAAGAAGAATAAATGTTTTTTAGAAAGCATTTCACTTCAGCAGCTAGTTTGCTTCCATTGACTACAAGAACAAAGCTAGTCACTCATCATCTGATCATCATTATCAGTTGCAAGAGTACCTTGGAGAACATGATAGATGATAGTAGGGTATAGCAATTTTTAAATGTTTTACTTTTGGTGCTCAATGTGAATGAGTTAAAGCTGGAAACTAAAGAGTAACCTGTAAATAAATCTTTGTTGAAATGTCTGAAGGAAGGAACGCGAGTAGCACAACTGAAAACATGGTCTAGTACCACTTCTTGGCCATTGCCATGGGCATCCATCTTAAAGAAAACCTGTTGACAAGAACATAAAATCAACATAGGTTGACAAAATTCTAATAAAGGGAATTAAGCTGTTAGGATAGCAGTAACCTCCATCATGCCATATCAAAGTATTTGAGATTTCTTACAGCGGGACAGCCATATGCTAGTAAGTCGCTATCTTCAGAAATCACTGCCACAATTCCATTCTTTTCTTCTTCAAGGTTAGACAAGTAGGCTAATTGTGCATCAGCTTCATATGGTGCTACAACGAATTCTATATTCTCTGACTTCAGAATCTGCATGATTAGAAGATCTTTGTAACAGCTGGATCACTTGAAATCTTGAAATGGCAGATTAGAAAATTGAGACCATGCCAAACTACTGTGAAAGAATTCAGGAACTTGTCTGAAATGTCATTCATGAAGAAAGAAAAAAAGATCTTGATGACTGAAAGTAGACACGTTAGTCTACTGTTTAAAACTCTAACTTGTTGAACTCAAGAAATGACTTTCAAGTACCTGTATAAGTTGATGCGCCATGGAAGGTGTCACGCTCACTGCCCTCTGCATATGAAGCATTAAAAATTTAAAAATAACTTGAGTTTGCCACCTGAGTGGTTTGTGCATTAAACATCTAAAGGTAAACCAATATAGCATAGTTAACGGTTCTCAAAAGCCACAACATTTAGGCATTTTCAATAAATTATCAAACCACAACAACTAGTTAACTGAGGAATTACTAGAGAAATGCCATGTACCACGAGTCCACGACTATAAGAGAATAAGCATACCTGGAATAGTTCAATGGCGCCAGCGACATTTCCTTCCTTTAGCTTCGACATTGCCTGATCTCTGTTTGTTTCCCTTCTCCTATTGAAATAAAAGATTCACTATCCAGAAGGCTAACAACAACGAAAAATCAGGTATTAGTTAACAAGAATTAAGTTTTGGAATACATACTTGTGCCTCTCGTCTTCAGTGGCACTCTTGCAGGGCAAGTTCCCACCATCAAAAACAACTACAGGAGTGATCTTATAATGTCGAAGCATATTAATTCGATGCATGAAGTAGTTCAAGTACTGCAATTTCTTGTTACCCTCGGAATTAAGACAAAGCTCCATACTACACGAATACGCTAAAAATTACAGCTTTTATTAATTCTATCCATTAAATACCACAAGACAAGTTACAAGAATTGGATCTCGATTAATAAATGTCAAACCAAATTAACAATACCTCCTTTGTGAAGCCAGGAATAAGCATCGATTCCCACCTGTACCCAACAAATTATGATTTTTATTAAACCCCAGAATGTGATAAATGAGATGAATTAGAAGATTGAACTGAAGGTCAATGAAATGGGTTTTACCCTTTTGCCGGCGTATTTTTTTATGTGGACGGTTTCAACGTAGGGCTTCATGAACCGGAGGAGATCTTTGATACCCATTTTTTTCCTCTTTAATTCTTCTAGAAGCTTCTGGGTATTTTCTCCTACCTTTCTTCCTTTTGAGTTTTCTGGTTTTTGGATCTGTAGATGAAAAAATGGCGATTGGAGGAAGTAAGAGAAAATGGCGGGAAGAAGAGTACGTGTATACCTAGCTCCAAAATTGTAATGTTAACGGTACTGTGACGGAATGAAAGTGATACCCAATGGAAACGGATTAGTCCATACACACGTGGCAGATCCTTATTCGTTTGTTGTTTCCCCTTCACCGAGTAATGTGACTTGGAACTTTGGCATTTTAACATTTTTACCGCGAAGATAAATTTGAAAATTTGGAGTCCGGGGAAGTTCAATCACCACGAGCCTAGTTAGCGCGTGTAAAATTTTTCTAATTTACTAGCATTTTTGATAAAATCGCCTATTTTTCTTTTTTAGCTTTTCGGTTTCTTTTTTTTCCTTTTCTTTTCTTATTTCAAGCTTTTCTTTTTTAGTCAATTTTGGGTGCAATTGTCTCTACTAATAAAAAAAAAAATTACCTGCAATGTTTTATATAAACTCAAATAAATATACATGCTTTGACTTATAATTTCATCATGATAAATCAATATATGAAAGTAAAATTCTATTTTCCAATTTCACTAGACAGCAAATAGTATGAAAAAAAATTAGCATATACAATATTGATTATTTTATTTACAACAGATACGCTAGAAAATAGTGTGTCAAAGAGTCTGTCATACTTAGGGCAAACCAACCGAAAACTAGGAGTTTTACTTGCAGACTTGTCATAGTCTATTACATATCCATCTCATAAAAAGTCTACAATTAAAGTTGATCACCTAAATATAGTAAATTATTTATGTTGCTGGTCTAAGATAGAGAGGCAAGTGGTATTCAGGATCTGGCTCTGAACTCCACAATGAGAATGCACTTGTGCATCTCATGTACTTGTCTGTCATTTCAGGGAAGTGTCGATCGATCACATCTTTTAATGTCTCTGTCTTGTTCACCCATTCAAAGCCTTTCTCTGTGTAGGTTTGCGCATTGAAATCAGTTGTGAAGAATCGATCAGCTTCTAGCCTCCTGAGAATTAAAAGAAAACACAGGCACGCGAATTAATTAGCATGACCAGTTCTTATTTTGCACAGAGTTCAGGTTTTGTACACCGTCAGTATATAGACAAACCTTGAAGCAACAAGCAGAAATATGAAGAAGGCAGTCTCACTAATGGCAAAGCCTTTAATTTTCTTCTCCGCGTGCAGACCAACTAGGAGATCTAGCTTCTCAATGTCATCACCATACACTTCTCTGAGAGCCTCAATTACTTCATCATCATCAGTTAAATCTTCCCACTTGCTAATTGGTACCATCAGCAAATTCCTTCTGAACTCATTATACCGCGGAATTCCTCTCTCTCTGTCTCTATAAACTATTCACTTACAAAGTTAGCATTCTATAATTATAAGATGAAAACAATATGCAAAAGAAGTTCACTGGGATGAACGTACTATCCAAGGCGGCCATGTCAACTAAATCAGTTCTATCATCTCCATTGATATCATGAGGAACAAGGTTCCTCATCCATGATGGATAATTCCACAACGTAGCAGCTCCGCATGACTGATGACCCATTGATACCAGCATCTGCTCCATACCAATTTTGGACAAGTTCTTTTCTCCTTCTTTTCCAATCATTTCACTCATAGGAATCCTGATCAAATTACACCGTTAGAAATATACATATATCCTACAAGTAATGTCATAAAGGGAGGAATAATTTGCTTATACATGCAAAATATGTAATTGGATAACATACTCTTTCTGAATGGGCAAGTTATTGTCTTCTGATGTAGTCGACTTCAAGTTCCTCAGAACAATTGTGTCAGGCAAAAGTGAATGCATTCTGTAGACGCTAACAAACTCTTCAGTCAACGAGTAGGGAGTACCGTGATCCCTGGGCCTTTTAAGACCAACTAATCCACTCAGTACGGGTCCAAACTTGGGTCCTAAAAAATCCTTGATTTTCTTACCCAAAAGGCCATACCTGAATCAGACTAGACTCTGTTAGTTAACATCAATAGTTAATGTTATAGTCATCCACAAATGAAACATGATGCATTACGACTAACTGAAAACTGGAAACCAATCAAAGTTATAACAGATAGTTTTGAGGCACAAGTCATTCAGTACTGTACCTAGTCCATGTGAGATCATCCAAAATGCATTATTTTGGGTGATTAGACACAGGCGTAATGACATTTTTGAAGGAAGTGGCAACAATAGATGTTATCAAGTACCAACTGTAGTACATAGCAGTGGGCTTACCAGTTGATCCTCATTCCTGCCTTTAGAGTATCGGTCTTAACAAGTTCAATCGTCCAATCAATGGTATGGATTTTAGCAATGACTGCTGATGTTATCAATCTTGCGTGTCGGTACAGCTTTTCATCATCAAACTCAGGGTAATGTTCCTGAGAATAAAAAATGAGGATTTTAAACAAACTGAGTTCTTTTAAGGTGCAAAATAATCCTGGCTAACAGTAAAATGTCATAATACATGCTATTTGCTTCTTCCGCAATGTCCCAACTATATGAAGTAAACTTCAGATTTCTATATAGCAAATATGACCATAGAAAAGAGAAACATGGGTACTACATTAACCTACTTTAAGCATATCACATATTGCATTATGTTCCTTCACAAACAAGGCCTGCAAGAGAGAGTAGCCTGCCCAATGATTTCGGACATCACCAGATATTGGAATACCCTTATCATCATGTTCAAGGAGTCCATCACCTGAGACCCTGAGCTTTCCATCTTTAAATGTTCTCACTCTCATCATACCCTCTTCGTTGTTGCCATAAATTACACTCCCATCCCTAACAAAACAGCAGATCATATATAATTCATCAGATGAAATAGAACTCCACCATTAGACCAACTTTCAATCAGCATTAAATTAAATTAAGGAACAAATTGAGTCCCAACTTGATAGTATGACAATAGTAAATGTGCGTATGTGTAGACTAGGAATAATATTTTCGCCTCCCTTTCCCCCTCCATCTCTGTCATGGTTATTGCCTTGACTCGAGTTTAGCATTCTACAAGGCAGAACTTTGGTAGAGTAAAAGAGTCAAGGTAATAACAACTAATATTTCTTCACCTGATAAATATTTCCAGTTAAACAGATAATTAATTTCAGCCATCCTCCTATATTATTAGCTTTCACCATCACCATATTTGGTTTTATTGCCATCTTTGGAGTCAATATAAATACAAAATAAACCACAAATGTTCGGAGAGAATCTTAAGATCTCTCTGTGGGGATTTTGAGTTTTTGAGTCCACTCACCACCATGGGGTCCTCGAATTCAAATGCCCAAACTTCATATCAGGTGAACCTGTGGGTACTCTTTTGGTCTTGAAGAACTTAAATGACTTCAACGGACACCCTGATGCAACGTCTTCAGGAGCTCTAAGCTCTACCTGCCAAAAATTGTGCAAGAGAAACATAAAAAACACCTGTTAAGTACATATAGGCCACTTTTGACCTTTTAACCCCCTCCAATTCTTGAAACACACATTTATTAGGTACCTGTTCAGTGTCCTCCATATGGTCGTTCCAATCATGGATCATAAACTGTATCCATGCGCACGCTATCATGTTGAATTGGCACCCGCAATCTGTGTACTTTCTTCTTTCCAAGAGCTTCGTGGCCACTGTTACAGGATGAGGTTCCAGCAGCTGCATAATCAAATGATATTGTCATCTCAAGCTACAGATTTCAGAAAGCGATATGTAAAGGCATATTTATTGGACCATGCAAGTTAGCCATCCAAAAAGACCCATAAAGCGTTGAAATAGGTTCAACAGACTAATTTGCACCCCCTAACCAACTGAACAGAGAAAACTGAAATAACTCGCAGCTATCCTGATGAAGTAAACAAAAGTTACTATCAAATTTTACAAGACTTAATAAATGTAGTGTAAAATTGCATTTTGGCTTACCCCATAACTTGAAGTGGATGGTGGCATGTTGCGTCCAAAAAATGTTCCTTGACTGCCCACTAAATGATCCACGGGATGATTGCACGTACCATCTGCAGTCCGATAGGTAAACTCATTTGTGTCATATTTCTTGCCATTAACTTTTCCTACATGTAAAAGGTTGTATCGCTGGTGCAAGTGTCTTCTTATTCCTAGGTAAGCCGCCCCGAGTAACACTGGCAATCTAGGCCATAGAGCAAACTCGTCCACGAGATGTATAACCTGCAATATATCAAAACTCAGGAACATTGGTAAAAGAAACATTCTTGATGGTAACGCATACTATCATGCAGGTGCACGGTTAAAAGAAGGGAATGGAGGACACTTACATAGAACAAAATTGCGTCAAACAAAGACATCTTTGCAACTATATGCCGGAGTTGAGGATGAACAAAGGCCAGAAGAGAAATTGAAAATGCCATTAGAGTTTCTCAGAAGTAAACCTGTCAAAAGAAAGACAGAATGATTCAAGAGGTGTGTTATGAAGATTGAGTGAGCAGATGTACAAAATTTATAAGTGTGCAAATTTGTCCTGTTTCATGTCATTCAATTGCTCTTATCAGTAGGCCCAATCAAGATTGAAGCATTCAACTGTCTCATTAATCACTATTTTTATATTATTAATGACACAAATCGAAGACAAGTGTCCAGTAGCTTGTGTACAGAGGATCTTTTAATGAACTTGGCAACTTGTGTCCAGTTAGGTTTCATTTCACCAGAACATGTTTAGTTCTTTAATTAATGAGGATTAGCAGTAAACATCCAAAAGGACCTTTCATTTGAAAGATAGACTAAGCCGGAACATTAACATCTGAATTTTTTTTTTCATTTCTCATTCAGAGTAGTTGAGTACACGTAAAAGAATGATTTTGAAGCGAAACACCAACATCTAGTCAAAACATCGTACTGTATACATGTAAATCCTTCTTTCATTTCCCAAAAGCCCTCCAATATGGACTTAGTGTTAAGAAGTTCCACATCGGAGAAGGATGGGGAATTGGACTTCTTATATGAACTTGCGCAATCCTTCCCTCATGAGCTAACTTTTGGGTTTGAGTTAGGCCAAGTACTATAATTTATGGTTTCATCCGAACTCGAACGAAGTAACTTTGGCTCACACCCTATAAATATGTTAAAGCCTAAAGGGTCCTCTAAGTAACATCAATGCATAAAGTTAAAATTTTAGACTCGCCTATAGCCTCTTTCACTCAGCTTCCTAAACAACACAGAAACAAAATCTTTCCAACAAATCAAAATCCTTTCAGATTAAGAAGAAAACACCACGAGTGATGCAACTAACAACATATCCAGTGAAATTTCTTAAGTAGGTTGGAGAGGGTACAAGATACACAAACGTCACCACTACCTCCTGAAGGTAAAGTAGGGTTGGAGAGGGTACAAGATACACGAACATCACCACTACCTCCTGAAGGTAGAGAGACTGAATCTGAAAAATCCTCGGCTCAAGTGCTATAACATAACAGTGGTCACTATGCTACCTATCAACTTTCTACTCCAATATGTATCCACGCCTCCCTGGCTAAGGTCCTGTTGTTGGTAACATGAAGTTATACCATATCATCTCTCTTTAATACTTCTTTGGCCTACCTCTGCCTTTGCTACCCAACCTCTCTCACATAATCAAATCGTCTCAGTCTCGTTTTTCTCATCTTGTCCGCTGCAACTTAAAGATCACTATCCCCATTATCCTCATGCAACTATTCAACAATAAATGCACTCAACTAAACGGAATGAACCATGAGGTGTCCCGATGACACACCAGGCATTTCTTCGTACCTGTTCAAACTTTGGCGGCTTTAATTAAGATGTACGTGCGCTATATAGCCAGTATTTGTACTGCTTATTAAGTTGACCCAAACTCTATGAGACGTCAAGAAAGAAAAAGTAGTTGGTAACTTGCGTAGAAATTAAATTACCTCCAAAAGAAGTAGTTCACGAATATGCAAAGCCAGCATCAGCTTGGTACGTCCGCCCACATGCCAAGATGCTAGCCTGCATCACCTTCCACATGCCAACAAATTATGAAATCAATGATCTTTACTTGTCATGATCAAGCTACAAATTTTATGTAACACAAACTGTAATTTCTACAACAGAGCAACGGCTTATAAGCAAATGTAAAGCAAGAAAGTGTAAGGTCTGTCAGTTAATGCACAAACTTTGTTTTTCTAAAAAGAGGTTCAAGCGCGGTCACAACACGTCCACAACCTTCCAAATTAACCAAATCCTTGAGATAATTTCGTGGGGTCTTTTATTCTTAATACTTCTTCAGTAGAAAAATCACTTTCCCATGGCTGTGTGTTACTCCCAGTCTCAAATTACTTGTCATGTGTTAAAAAGCAAGAGTATTAAAATGAGCTAAAATATAAATAATTTATTTAATTTTTTAAAAAATTTATAATTTAGACTCAAGATAATTTTAATTGAGTTTAATTTTAATTCATTTAAGTCTTAATTCATATAAAAAGAATTTCAATTGAGCACAACTTAATCTCCAATTTCAACCTGTTCTAAGGCTTTTTACTTGCATTGATGTAATGTATTTTTCTATCCATTTTATATTTTCTATCATTGATCTATCAATTAGTAACTTTTTATTTTTATATTTTGAGTTGAAATTCAAATTATGCTTCTAAAAATAAATAATAATATGTTAAAATTATTGAGATTAAACGGGTCAAATTGGATCAGTCATGACTCAATTTAAATTTTAGACCATTTGAGCCCAAAATAAGTTTGGACGGGTTATAACCCAATTCAATTTTTATTCCAACTCATTTGACTTTTCAATTTCAAACCAAACACGACCATTTAACACTCATATGTTAAAGTAATATATTTTTTCACCAAGTTGATATAAAAAAAAAAATTATACTTCTTTTGACTCATTTTGTGTGACACTTTTATTTTTTTGGTTCGTTCCCAAAAGAATATTACCTTATTTTAATTAGAGATAATTTATTTTTGAATTTTTTTTACTTTTAATTAAATAATTTTTAGTCACACAAATATTTAAATATAATTTTAGATTACAAATTTTAAAAGTTTTCTTTTTTTTTAACATCGTATTAAGTTAAAAAATACCATATAAAATGGGACGAAGGAAAGAATATTTTTATACAATTTTCGAATATCAAAAATATTGTAAGAAAAATTATTTTGATAAAGCAAACACACCATTAATGCTTTGACTATTAGAACGGTCCAGGTGGAGTGTTGACATGGAAAATGAGTTCATCAGTTGACAAAAGAATACCAGGAGACGTATATAATTAAGTTCGTAATTAATGTTGAACGAATAACTATGGAGGGACGAAAATGACATTTCCACTTATTTTTTAAATTTATTTATGATGATTCAAAATTAAATATTCAATTAATAATATAAATATTTGTCATAAAATTCATATGAAGCCTGTGGAAAGTCCAAACTGATCTGTCGTGCTTCATTTAGCCAAGTTCTTTTCGAAAGAAATATATTCTAGAAATTTCATATTGTGGATCAATATTTTTAAGAAAATGTTTTCGAGGAGAGTTTTGGCATGGGGCATATTTAAAATACTACAGGTACAAATTGAAGACGTAGATTCATAAGGTGTAAGTTCTAGATTTTTCTTTAAAATGTATAAATAAACCCTCACAAAAATAATATTGCTATGCACAATTTTTTAGATAATCACGTCTAAAATTAATAGGATAGAGTTTTCATACCACTATATTTCATATACAACTTTATTTATTTCTTATCATTACTCTACACTTCTCATCCTTCTTCTCCATAAAATATATAAAAAATAATAGGGATTATAATACTTTTTGGCTATTATAATTTGTTGTATTCTTACTTGTTACCTTTCTCAAATAGTAATTATAATATTTTTTTGCTATATTATAGGTTATTAATACCTTTCTCAAAAATAATTATAATATATTTTTTCTATATCATTGGTTATTTATTAAAAATTATATGTGAAATTATTGAAAGTTTTACTTTTACTTCTTTTTTTAATAATAAAATTATAAAATTGATATACATGAGATGTATGTATACCCTGTAAAATCATGGAACCTATCCCTATCTCTCAAAACTTACGTTCCTTGCTATATAAAATATCTCATCTCACTTCACGCCCGCCGTATTAAAAATACAGCTGAGGATTAAGTGAGTTGCAATGGAAAATTGGAAAAAAGAAAAATCATTGAATAAGGAAACAATAATATTCATCACATATATGTCATTTGGTAGATCCCACATTTTTGTCCCGATATGGTAGAATGAAAAGACTAAAGTATAATTTTTTTAACAAAAGTTTGCATATAATTTTCTCTAAAAGATTATATATATGTATATAATGTCAAAGAGAGAGTGAGAGAGATCAGAAGATATTTGCAATCCCAGCATGAATACCCCACCATTTATTATTGTATAACAATAATAGCATATTAAATATAATCTTACAAAAAGTCTGTGATGAATAGGATGTACGCATGTCATGTTTATTTTTGTATAAATCAAGTAAGGATGTCATTTTTGACATTGAAACAAGACGTATTTGATTTTGTTTGTTTCGAAGCCACTTTACCATAAATTCTAGCTTATATCTATATAAGCATTTCAAATATCACATGAATTCTGAGGATATTTATAAAGAGATAAAAATATATCTCAAGAAAATCAAAATCAACTTACATCAGGGAAGTGCGTCACTAACGACCCTTGAATCATAGAGAATAATCAAGAAAGAAATAAAGTTACACGCACATTATTTATCAATAAAATTATACATCAGCATATTTTATTTGTAACTATTATAATTTATTTTTTATTATTTTAAAATTTATTACAAATACGTACATTTAGAATTTGGATGGACTTACTATTTTCAATCGGGTTCTTGTTAAAAGTTGCTTTGTGAACGGAGGACTATATCGTTGTCATGATGACTCATTAGCTTGGTAAAGATATAGAAAACTAATCAAAGCTGATTTTCGTGCCTCGTCTTTTTGGTAAAGTTTTTAAGATGAAGATGTGTTTGGTCCACAATGTTATCGCAAATTTTGTTTATTTTATTGCTTTTTCACAATACATAGAATAGGACAAAGTAGATATTTCAGTAGTCATGATTCATTAACAAAATATCTCATAGTAACTAATAATTCTCGCACTATGGTCGACAGTCATGAGATTAATCTTTCGGTTTAATTGTTAGCATATTAAGCGGTAGAGAACTGGCCACAAAGTTTTTGCCATTCACCAGAGATGGGGATCAAATCCCAATCTCTTGCTTAAGGAGTGAGGTGCTGAATCACCACACCAACTCTGATGATTTCTAGTATAATTCTTTCACATAATATAAACAATCTCTTGAATTTGAAATCTTTTTTTTTCCCTATAATTTGTATGATTTTGAATCATGATTCCAAATCGTATATCAAAATACTGATTTAAAATCATGACTTCGTATCGTATGTCCAAACATAACTTACTTTCCTTTTTAAATCTATTTTAAAAGAATATTTTTTTTTATTTTTGACAATTCTTTAATTAAAAGACCTTTCACCTTAGATATTTAATATGCTGAAATTGAACTATATAAAAAATGACTTATAGAAAAAGCAATGATTCATCCAGAAAGGAAATAAATTATCTACATGCAGTTTGGATCTTATAGTAATATTTGAACTCGAGTTGTGTTTAACTTCTTGATTATATTGTTAGCCAATTCGATGTATTAAAAAATATAATTTTACTCAATAATGTATAAGCTATCGATTTTTTTTTTTTTACAAGTAAACGATGCAACATACCTTATTATTTTTCATTTGAGTGCTGTATAAAAAAATAATATATTGCATATATATAATTTATCAATATGCTCGTTATTTCTTTGACTTTATTAAAAAAAACTAAAACCAAATCAAATATTTTCATTTTTTAAGAGTGTAAAATCAATCAAACTCTTTATTTAATTAATTAAATTTGATTTTTTGATTTGGATCTTCTTTTTACTCAAAAGAGGAATTTTTCACACGTACCCACTCAAAAATACATTTATTATGCTTTCGTAACTATAGTTATAACATCGTTTGTATAATTCGTCCAATGTTTATATATGTTTATACAATTCGCTATACAATTTACAATTTTTGACTGAAGTTTGTATATTTTGCTGTGCAATTCGTGCACAACATTTGTATAATTTGCTATACAATTTACAGTATTTGTATATTTTGCTATACAATTTGATTCGCACACAATATTTGTAATACCACAAATTATACAAAATTCGAACTGTATTCGTGCACAATATTTGTATAAATCATGCGAATTATACAAACTCAAACTGTAACTATAACTAAATGTTTACCTTGAGTTGTTATTAATTCAAACTATAATTATATTAGCTAATTAACTAGTATATATTTGTTTATCTTCATAATTTTCTTTACTCAAACTAACTATGAAGTTGCTCTCAGCCCACTCATATATGGCTAACTGGGCCGAGGTTCCAAGTTGTAGGCCCAGTCTTAAAGCGAGTTCATTGAATAGCTCCTATTAATGCCTATTTGTGGGCTTTCTGTTATTGAGCCCAAAATTTTACACTCTTTATGGAGTCTCTTCAGCTTTCCAAACATTAGCTGTTACCGCCATCAGCATTCATTCAACTGAAAACATTCCCGGATTACCCGAATCCCTAATTCCCAATGGCCTTCGACGGCGACGATGATTTCTCCGGTAGCGATTCCGATGACGGCTTACATGAAGACATGGAAGCCCTCCGGAAAGCTTGTCTTTTCGCCGGCAAGGACGCTGACGACCTCCAACCTTCATCTTCCACCGGCGATGTCGCTGGTGTCCACGTCGCCGGTGATGACGATGTAACACACTCTGTTTCAGAAGCCAGCGACAATGACGATGAGGATGATATCGAGTTGGTACGCAGTATACAAGAGCGATTTGCTCTATCAACGGAGCTTCTCGAGCCTATAAGTCTGAAACCGTTGTGCTCTATCCTTCCATCTGACACAGAGGGTGATGTAGACGATTTTGAAACCTTGCGTGCTATTCAGCGCCGCTTTGCGGCCTACGATGATGGTAGACTATTTCTGTTGTTGATTTTGATTTGAATTTTAACTATACTCATTGCTAGTCTTTAATCTGAACCGTAAATAGGGTTAAATCGTGCATTCTACCGACATTACAGGATATAATTGTTTGTTTGTTGGGTATCAATAATGTGGTACCATCTTTTTATGCATATCTTATTCGCTACTAAATGTTATATTATTATTTATACAGAATCTGGGAATGGAAGGAAGGAGAGTCCTTCAGATAAATTTGAGCAGGTTGGTGTAACTAACATAACCTCGGAAAAGGAAACTTCCAATAATTTCTTTGTAGACCGAACTAATGCTGAGGAAGGGTTTCCCGCTTGTGTAGATGGAACCACACAGATTTATGAAGGATGCAGTAATGATGTTGCTAGGTCTCAAAATCGCACTGAGGGGCATGATTCTGGTGCTGAAAACACAGCTGTGTCGGTTAGTTCTTCTTGCTTCCCAAAATCAGCACATGCATTTCTTGATGCCATAAAGAAGAATAGGTCTTGTCAGAAAGTTATTCGGGATAAGATGATTCAAACTGAAGCAAGACTGGAAGAGTTGAAAAAATTAAAAGAGCGGGTCAAGATACTTAAGAGCTTTCAGCTCACTTGCAAAAAGAGAATGGGGCGGGCCTTGTCACAGAAAAGAGATGCTCGTGTCCAGTTAATTTCTTTGCCAAAGCAAAGGTTCAGTGCAAAGGTCAGCAGTGCAAACTCCCAATTAACTGCTAGCTTTATTATTTATTACTTTGTTGAATTCCATCATATATTGCTGCCTGCTTAGAATAATTTAGGACAAGAACACATTAGGACTCGAGGTTCAGGGTTCATCTGCCTGTCTTTCGTCTTATTTCATTTTTTCCTCACCTTGCTGATTGTTTTAGGCCAGACCACCTGATAATAAAAGCAAAACTGTATGCGTTTCTGAGTTTGTTGTCAAAAGATTACTTTTGTGTGGGACAACTTGAATATACAAGAACAGAAGTATTAGTACATCGTATTCTCGGTAGCTGTAAGTTTTTGTCTTGTGTATATTTTGTGTATAACTATCAGAATTTCCTTTTCTAGTATACATATTTTGAGGTGTGCCAACTGGAATTTTTTTTGCATAAACGGATATAAGAGTGTAACAACATTTTCTTTCTGAGGAGGTAACATTTAGAAGAGCAACAATTTTAAGACTATGGCACGTAAAAGTAGGATATTGACAAGTTCAGGATATTTCAACATTTATTAGCTTTATTGTTTTAAGGTGATTTGTGTGCTGATGGCATCTCCTCGAGAAAGTGCCGTTGGGGGCGGGGTGGGTGGAGGGATTTAACGATTGCAATGGTGTCTATCTATTTTGCATAGCCTGTTTCCATGGCAATGATTATTGGCACAGTAGAGCATCATTTTCATTCTGCCAAGGCTCTTTCTGACTTCCCCTCACTGATCATGGACATATCTCAAAATGATGGTGGACTGATGAAAAATCACAAGAAAGAGGCATTGATCTTCTTCAGACATAAACTGAGCATGCATTGCATGCTTGATCACTTTGTCCAAATTTTCTTCATTTATCTATGCCAATTAATTGCTTGTTGAACACTAACGGCCTTGCCTGCCTTTGTTTTTTCATTCTAGTTGATTGGTCATATATTGTGTAACCTTTTCTTCAGTATGATATTTTTTTTATAAAAACTTGGTATATCAGTATCGTATCATGTGTAACTGAGTGAGAAGATTAATATGTGCAAATTTATGGGTTACATATTGTGAAAAATTGAATTTTTTCATTAAGCAACTATTGCAACACCTTAATCCCAAACAAGTTTGGTAATAGATTCTTCTCTTGTGATAACATATTTGGATAATATCATCAACATTGTCGAACTTATTAGAAGTACTTCTTTCCTGGAGATGCTCTTATTTTATGAGAAGCAAGTTGTACTTGTCATGAAAAAAAGCATACATTTGTTGCTGCAAGTTGTATTATCAAGAAAAAAGGCATATATCTGTTGATGCAAGTTGTGGGTCATCGAAAAAATTTGTTGATGCAAGTTGTACTGATGGAAAAAAAGGAACACTGTTGTATATAAGCTTCTGATCCTAAATTGTTTTTACCACTCCAGGGAAAGAAGTTATCTGCAATACATTGTGGACCGCCTGAGAATTCTCATGTTGCTAGCTATAGGGAGGCATTGACACATTTTGCTGTTTCATTGAATCGGAAGGAGTGGTCCAAGGAAGAGAGTGAAAATCTTGCGAAAGGAGTGAAGCAACAATTTCAAGAGATGTTACTTCAACGCTCGGTCAATCTACTAAGGTACATTTCTCCCTGTTAATGAGGCAACTCTTCTCACTGATTAGATTCCTTCTCAAACAACCCTTGTATGCACATATACATGTTCTCTCACAATAATGAAATGAGCAACAGCACTAGTTATCTATTACTGGTCAACTTTCATACGAACCTTGTGCGTCCCAATGATTTCCTGTTTTCTCCTCCATGTTGTGGATGACGCTAATATGTATCAACAAATATCTTATCCATCAAACGAATAAGGTTAAGGTTGATTGACTTATCGTGGTATTCAACTAGATGACTTCCCCTTTTTTGCGTGGATTAGAATCTATAATTCAACCTATTCATGATTATTGTTTTGCAACATCTATACAAAGTATCATCAATAATTGATGTTAATCAATAAAATACTTCTCTACCAGTTCCTTTCTCAAAAGTACTTATTTATCAGCTTTAAAGAACATTTCTGTAAGGATTGTACGTGTGATTCTAATCCATTGTTTCACCTCATTGTTCTAATTCCAATTACCCTTTTACTTATAAGTTTGTGATGATAAAATAGAAGACACCACTCTTGCTGAATTGGTTGGTTAAAAAGATATAACAGTGATTCCTTATATAAGATTTTTGATTTTCATGAACTTCGTAAGTTTCTTAGTTCACGCGCTTTCTGGTTATGCTGACATAATAATAGAAATATTTTACAACTTCTTTATTTGATTTCTCTTGACTTTTAATTTGTGTAAGAAAGAAAAAGTCATTAGATTAGTCAACATTGCCTAAGTTTTGATTGTGAATAATCAGTGGAAAGGAATACGTTATGGTGTAAAAAAAATTTGGCGAAGGAAAGTGCGGGATTTGGTAGAATTCATTGGAAATGTACAAGTTTTTGTGTAAAGAAAGAGGATCTTCCTATACTCCTGTCTTTAAAATTCTCAGCTCAGTAACTTTTTGGTTCTGAGCTCTTGGGAACTTTTTGGTTCTGTGCTTTGTCATCTCTACAATGTCACCTTAATTTAAAACAAAAAAGAAATTCGGTCGTGGAGCTCTTTCCTACAAAGTCGTTAATAACACAATTGACATATAGAACCTGATTTTTATATGAACTCTCTAATATGGGAATTTTTTCCCAATTTAGTAGACCTATTTATCTTAAAGAAAATAATAAAAATGGTGGAAAAATCTTGTTGTAGCAGACACTGAATGAGTCTGTTCTCAACCATTAGAAATAGGTATACTGATGCAAATCTCAAATCTTTTTAAATATTATTGCTTTTATTTGAATTTCCGGTTGAAGAGTAACCAGGAAAGTCGGCTGATGCTGAGGGAAAAAGTGTAATTGTTGGTGATTTAATTTAATAAAACAGCAATCAAGCCAAATATCACTGTTCTCTAACTTTTATATTTTGTAAAAAAAATAAAAAAACTGCATCAATCCATATCCCCTGTGCTAAAAAATTTATGTAATGAATTTGAATCCTAGATATCCCACCCGTTTCAGATACTCGTGCCCATTTCCAAGCAATATAGTTCGTTTGATTTTCAACTCTGGTAAAAAAAGAATTGGTTTGATTTTCAACAACTTTGTGTATGAGTGTGGGGGTGATAGCAGTGGAATAAAAGGTTATCCTCATAGTATTATTGTTGAAAATCAAGTGATTTTTATCTACGGTCCTTGTTGGAGGTAATTATAAAGAGACAGGATGCCTTGTTTTTATGACTCTTAAGTTTGAAGTGAATACCTAATTGTTAGTGCACCAAATTCAATCATTTGTGGTTCTTTTCTAGCTATAGATTTATTTTTGATTTATGTGCGAGAACAAATAGTATTGATTTTTAGTTTTACACTTTTACGTTAAAATCTTTATATTGGGATTACTGTTTGACGACATGAGAGAGTATCGTATTTTTTATATTATCAAATTTACAGGTGCAATTCAAAAACAAAAAGTTACCTGGGCAAATGATATTCTATTAAAGTAGTGTATTGATGGTGTAAAGGAAGTTTTTATATTGCAGGATTAGAAGATTGTGTCCAAAAACTGAAGTCAATACTGCCAACTTTTTTTTTTTCTTATGTACTATTCTGGAGAATTGTATGAGGTTTTTCCAGTGTCGCCATTATAGCCTGATGTTGTCAAGTGTTTGACTTTCACTTTCTTCTCTCCAGTCTGTAAAGTGATTCTCTGCAACTTTGAGCCCCCATTTCCATCTCTTTCTGTGTCTATGTGTGCATTCTCTTTTGTGACTAGGTTAGGATTCCTGTCTGAATATCAAATATGCTATGGTGACTGAATTCTCATTTTTAGTTGATGAAAAAAATGTATGCAGTTTGTTTTGAAGAATATTCATCGACGGAGGCCCTAATTCCTTCTCTGTCCATCTTTTCCCCACCCTTTAATTCTCTGGCGTTTGATGAGCTTTCTCTCAGTTTATTGGCTTCGGTTCATTTTTTTGCTTTTATTATTTGGATATGAAGTTGAAGTTTTGGATGTTGGAATGTGAAGGCATTTGGTTATGACTGGTTCTATCAACCTGTGCTATTCAAAATATTGTACTATTATCAAGACATTGTTAGCAGATGTCTCGTGAGAAAGGAACAATACTCTAACAAGTGGAATTTTTTTTTTTTGAAAAAAACTTGAGATCATGATGGTCAAATGGTTGCTGTGATGAGTCAAACATGTTAAGCTTAACTGTGTGATATAAAATTTAACTTGTGCCTGGAAAATGCTCCATGTTGCTACAAATTAGCTCTTCTGAGATGATTTTGTCTCATCAAACTCTTTTGCAGTGATGAGGATGGATGTTCTAGAGAATCTGGAGATCTTGATGACGTTATTGCCTCAATCAGAGACCTCGTGATTACCCCTGAGACCATGAGGTTATTTCTACCCAAGGTCAATTGGGATCAAGTAGCTTCGATGTATCTTCCTGGTCGTTCTGGTGCTGAATGTCAATCAAGGTAGATTTAAATTGCCTTTTCCCCCTACATAATAATGAAGTACGCTTCATAGTATAAATGATGTTTAATACTTGAATTAAGTTATTGTTCCTGGGTATTTGTCCGCTGTGCATGTATATGAAAAATTATATCAAAATTTTGATTTTTGATGTGTCTATTGATTATAATATTAATAACGGCCTTTTGACCCATAGTAAGTTATGGAGAACATTTGCTGAAACATGACTTCAAACTGTCAGAATTGCATGCTTGATGCCTTATCATCCAAGTTCAGGATTTGTAGAGCTTAAAAGTGATAGGATCAATGATTTTATTGGATCGCAAGTAAAAATAATGCTAGGTTTGCAAATTTATGAGATATAACTTTCGCTAAACATTTGAGGGATATGAAACAATTTTTTTTTTTTGGATCAAGTAGGACATTTTCATTTACTAACATGACCAAAAATATGATTGTATACAAATGGTATACCAAAAAGTAGAGCATCTACAAATGCCACTAATCTTCTATACAGTGAGGGACTACATGGGTGCAAGAAAATAAGGGATCGGAGCCTGCTCAACTGTGTAAAACACATATCTACTCCCTTCAAAAGCTCTCCTCTCTCTCCAAACAACGCGAGTGGAGCAACGTCCCACGCCCCGAGTCTTCTCTTTCCTTTCCTGCTCTTTCAGAAAGACATCAAATCTTTTACGATTCTTGACATGTCCACAGAATGCTGTACTACCTAAACAAATTCCACCATAGCCTCATGGCTAAATCACTGGATTCATAGTCCATGCCTTAGCAGCCTAGTCAAAGACAAGATCTGGTGAAGTCACTCTCTTTTTGAAACTTCACCACCAAGCACGTCGTGAGGAATTCAATTCTCTCGAGATATGCTCTAGTGGAAATCCGAACTTTGGTTCCTTCACTTCCTTAAATCTTCTGCCTCCTCCGTCAAATGTCAGTGCGTGAGAGGAATTTATCCTTTGAGTCTCTCTCTCTCTCTCAAAAAGCCATCTTATCTAAACTACCACTAGTTTTATGAATATATGTGTTCATATGAAATGGACAAACATTATTATTGCAGTCCTGATGATTTTGAGGTTCATATTACAGTTACCTGTCGAAAGTCTAACAACAACAACAACAACATACCCAGTGGAATCCCACAAGTGGGCCTGTCGAAAGTCTAATGATTGCATATAATGGATATTCGTTGATATCATATTGATCCATGAATCTCATGAGCATATAAATGAATATGAAAGACAACGAATACTTAAATGTAACATAAGTATTGTATTTCTACAAATTCAATATTGCATTCAGATCTTGAGCACCTAATAATAGCATAGTGGCCCATCTACTCAACCCTGGGTAGGAAGTCTACTTGACATCTTGCTTAATATAGTGGATTAGTCGAAGTGTCACACATGCTGGTCGACAACTACCATGATTCTAAAAGAAAAAGAACAACACGTAAGAACTATCTAGGTCTAAATCTGAAATTTTCTTAGTAAGAATGTGTTTTGAGATTCAAAATAACATGTCAATTGTAGAAACAGAAAAGGACTTGAAATAGGAAAGAAGTTGCAACTTCAAAACAGAAGGCTAGAAAAATCTCCCTATTGTGTAATAACATGGATTGAAGAGTCAAAGATTTGAATGAAATGAGATAGTAGATCTAAAATAAGCCAGCAGCCAGTAAACAGTTGACATGATAGGGCTACCGTGGACTTGATTTTATATTGTGACTCTCGTTATTGTATAAGTAATTACCAGATAGTTGATTGAACAGAACTACTGTTCCCTTTAGAAGTAATATATGATAGTAAGTTGTGACCCGTCTTACTTAACGAGATAAGCGTACAAGATTTTCTTTCCCTTTAGAACTAATGTTCCCTTTGTTATTATTCGCTCTTTCTATTCACTTTCTCTTTCTCTTCCTTTTCTGTTTTCCATATCTAGTTTATTCTGCTTATGGGTTTTTGTGACGAGGGTTCCTAGGAAACAACCTCTCTACCTCTATGAGGTAATGGTAAGGTCTGCGTACATTCTACCCTCCCCAGACCCCACTTGTGGGATTCCACTGGGTATGTTGTTGTTGTTGTTGTGGTCTCTCATTCCTGAAACAAAGTTTTAGCTGGTGCAAGTCTAAGATTTTTGATGTGTGCATTAATAGAGATACCGAATTACCTTTTTAGTGGTGCTTCTGTTATCACTAGTTTTGGTGTTGAGGGGCTTTGTATTCGATTTTCCTTTTTTTTTTTCCATTTATTGAGAATGATGGTCTTGTTCTCTCCTAAATCCCTTCAGGTGGTTGAACTGGGAAGATCCCTTAATTAAACATGAAGGATGGGATTTATTAGAAGAAAAGAACCTATTGCATGCTGTCCAGCAGAAGAAAATGAGTAACTGGGTTGATATTTCTACATCGTTAGGAGTATGTAGGACTCCATTTCAGTGCTTATCACATTATCAGAGGAGTTTGAATGCTTCAATCATTAGGCGGGAATGGACAGATGAAGAGGATATTAGGCTTAGTGCTGCTGTGGAGACTTTTGGTGAGAGCAACTGGCAGTTGGTTGCTTCTGTCATTGAAGGCCGGACAGGTCCTCAATGCTCCAATAGGTCAGTCATCTCCTCACTGTGATTTAAATTTTTTTCCGAGGTACTATAATGCTTCTCATAATTTGTTAAACGATCATATATCACTTCTGTAGTCAAAGTGATGATTTTCGTAACACTGTATTCAGTACTATTTCTGTTAAAACTTCAAAGTCGGTATCTGTGGTTGGCCATCTTTTATGTAGGTCCAATATCTAGATTCTAGAGTCGGATCTACAGATTTATTGCTTCTCTTTGGCCTTTAATTCTTTAAAATTGTGCCTTGCCAAATTGGACTTGCATTGTTTGCCTTCTGCTATTTCATCAATTACCGACAACAATTCCTTCTGAGACTATATAACTAAATTTGCCTTGTCCTATTTTATCAATGATTTTCAACAATTTCTTTTGGGATTATGTAGCTACTTTTGTAATGTTCTCTTGGATGAACTAAAGTTTGGTATATTTGTACTTCTGTTGCACTGTATCTCATCCAAAGGATTGGGGAGGAGGAGAATTAGAAGGGAGTACATACTTAAATTTGAGGCTTCTGAATCCCAAATGTTATTTATGTTTGTGTTTGCATTTCACATATTTTTTCTATTCAATGCTTTTCTAAGAAATTTGAGTCCCATGATTACTCTGAATTAAGCTAGTGAGTTTTTTTGAAACCCCCAGGTGGATTAAATCTATTCATCCAGCAATGAAAAGGAGCGGGAAATGGAGTGCTGATGAAGATAAGCGATTGAAAGTTGCTGTGATGCTTTTTCATCCTAAAACTTGGAGGAATATAGGTCAATCTGTGCCTTGGCGAACTCCAATTTGGAAGAAGGTAGCTCAATATGTACCTGGGCGGACTCATGTACAATGTAGAGAAAGGTATTTATTATCTGTCTGACTTGGGATGATTAGGTGAAAATAGTTGTTATCATTCTTATTGGGTTTTTTGTTGCTGTTGATTCAGATGGGTCAATAGCTTAGACCCTTATTTGAAGTTGGATGAGTGGACAGAAGAAGAGGATCTGAAGTTAAAATCAGCCATTGATGCACATGGATATTCCTGGTCCAAGGTTGCTGCATGCGTTCCTCCACGTACTGACAATCAGTGTCGCAGGTATGGATGTTTTATAATTATGGTTTAACCTAGGTGGGTCTGGGTGGGGTGGGGTAGGTTGCTTGTGTAGCATTTTTATTTGGGCGAGCCAGCTTTTGTCTTAATTGTGTTTTTGCCCTGTAGGGGGTGGGAGGTCAATATTATTTCTCATTAATTCTGTACAATAATAGAATATATGCTAGGTGTTATCCAGATTTGTTTCTTATTCAATTGTGCTGAAGTACAGGAGATGGATTGTGCTATTTCCAGATGAAGTTCCTATGCTAAAAGAAGCTAAAAAGATAAGCAGAGAAGCTTTTATTTCCAACTTTGTTGACAGGGAGGGGGAAAGACCTGCCCTCAGACCCAATGACATAGTTCCGACACATAAACTTAATTATAGAGCTGGATGTGAAACTACTTCCGCAAATAAAAAGAAGAAATTATGGTATGCTTTCAATAACACTGCGCTCCAGATATTTTTGCTATTTGTGTTGTTGTTGTTGTTATGTTGTGCTTATTTAATTTACCGTTAGTCCCTATTCAAAGAGGAGAAATTTGAAACTATCTTCCCTTAATTCTTCTGGAAGTGGCTGGCTGATGCCTTATTGTCTTTTACATTGTATAGCTCCCGACTCCTGTTTCAGTCAATGAAGCAACATCTCTATCCCAAATTAGTTTGTGCATGCTATAGATCATTTCTCCCCTGCTGCCCAAAAAATGTTTTTTTTCTTTGGTCTGGCTGCAGGGGAGGGAGATGATAGGTAATGATTCTGTAAAATCTTAAATGGCCATTTGGGACTGACTATCCCATCTGAGTATATATGTTATTGCAACTTATTTGGTCTACCACTTGACCTTGGATCTGCTAAAATGCTGATAAGAGCTCTCTCTGGTCCACAATAAGTGATTTTTGAGATTTTGGCATGCCCATTTAGTAAATCACTTAATAATTTTAATTATGAGGGTTATTTGACTAAATTATCCTGATCTATTCATGGAGAGTATAAAGAAGTATTAGGAGACCTTTTAGAAATTTGTTCATATGATTTATCAGTTAACAAATTTGGAAGAAAAAAACATATCCCTGTAATTTAAAAAAATCACTTATTGTGGATCAATGGGAGTAATTGTTAAATGAAGTGTAAGAGAATAAATTTTTCCAAGGATAGGGTTCTACTTAGAAGTGAGAAGGGAAGTTTCCCATCCACGTTTCACTTCCTTGAACTGGCTGCTACGCACAATCTTCCCTTGCTTGGTGGGTCGTTAGTTCATCAGTTTTAAAAGAGGGATGGATGTTGACCATGCTTCGAGTCGTCAGGCTAGTATTAATGCAAAACATACTTCTGAAATGATCATTAAGGTCATTCACACTCGATGTTGTTTAAGGTTTCGATAGGAGTATACGAAGTCACGAGCCATTCCATCTTGTAGAGATTTGGGTTGGATACTTAGATTCTTTCACATGGTATCAAACCCAAACTTTGGTATGCCCGTTTGCACAATAACATTCCTCACATTTTTATTGCTCTAGGCTTCTTTTTCTCAATTTAGTCCTTGGAAATGCTCTGAATTTCTCTCTCAACTCAGCCCATTGAGGCACAAATTTTGCTCCAAACCCACTCCTTAGCCTGTTGAGCCCACTCTTCTCTCAGCTCCAGGCATGCTTTTCAGCCTGTTGAGCCTACTCTCCTCTGAGCCCCAGGCCCACTTTCAGCTTGTTGAGCCTAATCTCTATTAGGTTCACACTTCCAATCTTCTCAACAAGAAAAACGATCCAGTTCACGTGTAAACCCAAGATGCAAGTACACTTGTTCCTCATCAATTGTGTAAGGTTTTCATGGGGGCCTATATTGTCCTGTTCAGCTCCACTCATTGTCTTAAGGTCTTGGGTGGATGCTGAGATTCTTTCACAAACTGCAATTTGCTTAGGAGAGTCTTTCTGGCCATGAGCACACAACTTTTTGTGGAAGGGATATGTTTTTAATTGCTAGGTTGCTTTTCTGATTGTTTTAGTTTCTGTTTGTAGGCCCATAGTGACAAGGGATGATACATCTCCCAGGTGTGATGTAGCGTGTGAAATGGAGAAGCAACATTCAGAGGGGAGTGAAGATCCAGAATCTTCTGATCTTATAAAGAACTGTTTGTTATCTTCTAGAGACCAGGGTTGTAATGATGCAAGGAAGAGTAAAAGACCGTCTAAACTGCGTCCTGGAAAGACCCAAAAATTTACACCAAATGATAAGGTTTCAGAGGCTTCTGCTTCCAGTGAGTCTACTATTGCAGATGGCAATATCTGCAAGAGGAGGAGAATCAGTTCACTAGTGAAGAAAAAGAGTAGAACTATCGCCTCTGCTTCTAGGATGGTTGAGTCTACTGCTGCAGATGGCAATATCTGTAAGAGGAGGCGGCGAACCAGTTCATTAGTGAAGAACAAGAGTGGAGAAAGTTCATCATCTTTGCCAAATCTGTCTTCCTCAATGACAGTTGTTGAAGAGGCTGAGTCACTTGTTCAAGACAGCAGGAAGGCCAAGAATGTTATGGATAAACGCCATTCTGCAAGTGAATATGATGATCCCTGTATTAACTCTCAAGGTCCTCCATTGGCTCGTCCACACTTGGATAATGGCACAGTTGATCTCAATGTTGGCGAGAATGAAAATGCTTCTACAATAGGGTTTTTTGAAAAGAATGATGTTGTGTGTACTGATGAAAATGCAACAGAGTCAAAAGCTTCTGATATACCTGGCACACTGCAAGGTGAGAATTATGGAGCTTCTGGCTGTCACAAGCTTAATAAATGTAATCAATGGAAGAACAATGTTAAGCCTTCCATAGATAATCTGCCGGAAACAGCAGATGACTGCATGACCCTTGCTTCTTTTATCCATAAATCACGAGCAAAGGTATGTTCATCATCATCTACTAAGGTTGCCAGCTTGCATCCGGGCAAAGCTCAAAGTAAGGCTATGGCTGGAGTTCACTCTAGCAGATCTTGTATATCTGGCGGTCCTGATGGAATGGATATGAGAACTGAACAAGAATGCACCAGTTCCAGTCAGATATCAGGGACTGAAGTAGGGGATGACGTGCCCCTCTCTTTTTTCATGGGCAGGGTGAAGAACAGGGAGTTGACTGAAGTAGGGGATGACATGCCTCTTTCTCTTTTTATGGGCAGATTGAAAAGGGAGCATCGTTAATTTATTTTATAGATTTCTAAGGCTGCTTATTATTCTCAGAAGCAAGTTCAGTGGTAAGGGTCAAACTGATTTATGCCGTTCTGGATGCGTACATCTACATCATGCAAACTTTCAGGCTGTTGGAGGGAAACTCATGAGATTCACTTGTATAGGCGCTCGTGATTGAAAATTTTCTCTCTATTTCATTCTTGACGCATGAGTTTTTGCTCACATATATCTTCGTTCTATATAAAATTCAATAGCCATTCTTTCTTATACTGATGGGAGAGCTCTGAAGACGTGGTCTGCGGGTTCTGAATTGGCACTGTCCTGTGTCAATACTGTAAAATTTTGATAATCTAGAGCATATTTTTTAGCATGTAATTACAGTTTTTGTATGACATGCATGCGTATTTTGGTATGATGTTGATGAGTTTCCGTTGGTTGGTTGCATTGGTAATGTACTTTTAAGGGATAATTATAGCTCAATGACTTTGGGCAATCTAGTATAGAAAATGGCAGCAAAAATAGTTTATTTTCGTGTATATTTAAACATAAATAAGTATATACATGCATATAATGTACATGATCAGTATACATGTCTTGTATATTTTAACTAGTGTCAATAATTAAGCTTTGCTCAAGTGACATAAAAGAAAGAACCCCTAATCTTAATGCATTCAGATGTTCACTAAATATTGTGCAACTACTTATGATAAAGTTTCAACTTTTTATGTTGTGGATGCATTTTTTAATTAGGTGAATCTTGTGGAATTTTCTGATCCTATTATTCAATTTTTCGGCAGAATAATTTATTTCAAAATTAATTATTGATATCAATACAACTTGTTTTAAATTTAATAATTAAATAAAACTAAATTTCTATAATCAACTATGTATGCTTGTCCAACCTATCAAACAACCGCCTCGATTAAAATGGTGAAGCTAATTGCCCAAAATCCTTGAAATGGATATTTACAAAGCAGGCCCAGTTACATGATCCAATTTGCCTAATGGACCGGTTAAACCCAGAACATTTATCGCTAAAACCCTAAAATTGATACACTATAAATTAACAAGTTGAGAGTTTAGGGTTTCTCTTCATTGCTTCATCGTCGTCTCATTTGCCTCCAGAGGAAAACCGGAGCGGCCACCACCTGCTTGACAAAATGGCGCAAGAATCACTTGTCCTCCGAGGCACCATGAAAGCCCACACTGATTGGGTCACTGCCATCGCCACCCCAATTGATAACTCCGACATGATCGTTACTTCCTCCAGGGACAAGTCCATCATTGTCTGGTCTCTAACCAAGGATGGCGCACAGTACGGTGTCCCCCGCCGTCGTCTCACCGGCCATGGCCACTTTGTTCAGGATGTTGTCCTCTCCTCCGACGGTATGTTTGCCCTCTCTGGTTCTTGGGACGGGGAGCTTCGTCTTTGGGATCTTCAGGCCGGAACCACCGCTCGCCGTTTTGTTGGCCACACTAAGGATGTTTTGTCCGTTGCTTTTTCCGTTGATAACCGTCAGATTGTCTCCGCTTCGCGGGACAAGTCTATCAAGCTGTGGAACACTCTTGGTGAGTGTAAGTACACCATCCAGGACGGAGACTCACATTCCGATTGGGTTTCGTGTGTGCGTTTCAGCCCAAATACTCTTCAGCCAACTATTGTTTCTGGTTCCTGGGATCGTACTGTGAAAATCTGGAACCTTACCAACTGTAAGCTGCGTTCGACTCTTGCTGGACACAGTGGCTATGTGAACACCGTAGCAGTGTCACCTGATGGTTCCTTGTGTGCTAGTGGAGGCAAGGATGGAGTAATTTTGCTCTGGGATTTGGCTGAGGGGAAGAAGCTCTACTCGCTTGACGCAGGCTCTATCATTCATACTCTATGCTTTAGTCCTAACAGGTACTGGCTCTGTGCAGCCACTGAGTCTAGCATTAAGATTTGGGACTTGGAGAGCAAGAGCATTGTTGTGGACCTTAGAGTTGATCTCAAGCAAGAAACTGAGATGGCTGCTAACGAAGGAGGAGCTGCTGCCAAAAACAAGGTATGTTTACAGTTTTGGTTTTACTTGACCATGATTGCATAGTTTAGTTGGATTATATTTTTGAAACTTGTGATTCAAAACTATGTTTAGATATTTGTGAGACCGAGAATCATTACTGAAATTTCAAAGTTAAATTGTTTATAATAATAGTAACTTGATGTTCTTTTTGGATGGCCTAAAAAGAAAGGATGGAACATAAAATGTGAAAAGGGAGTAGCATTTTTATTCTTTTGTATGAAGATTATTCTTTTATGAATGCTTGTGTAGTGGAAATTCATCATTAATGTAGTTTCGGATGATTGACATATACAAAATCACCTTTCCGCAATTAACATAGGTGTGTATACTAAGAACTAAAATTTGGTAAATTGCACAGGATGAAGCAGTCTGCTTTAAATAAAATGGAATGTTTTTAATTTTGGATTTGGGTAAATGCTTCTTTTGGTGCTATGAAAATCGTCAGCTGCTCATTGTCTCTTACACTTGTAATGGTTCCCGAGATGATCCTACACCTAGCTGTATTCACGTTGCCATGTTGCTTTACTTGGTTAGGAAATGCGCAACCTTTGGACAATTCCTTGAGACTATGCCCTTTTCTGATGATTTGGGTAGTTTTTTAGGTTGGCTCTGTGATTTGTCATTTGCTGGGTGAGACAAACATAATTTGGATTCTTTTAGGTTTTGTAAAACTTTTCACTCTGCTAGTTATTCTTGGTTAGTATATTGTGATTCGTTATATTTCAATATCTAAGTTCTTTAATCCATTAGGAGTACCTTCACGGATGAATGTCGGACAGATATTTGAATGTTTACTAGGGTTAGCAGGAAGAAATTACATGTTTTGCAATTCAGTATATTTATATTGCTGGTCTTACAAACAATGAATAAGTGCAGTTTTGCTACTTTTGTATTGATATTGTGATGCCCTCGGTCCTGTAAACATAGCTCTAACGTTGTTGAATCCTTTTTGGCAGATCATTTACTGTACCAGTTTGAGCTGGAGTGCTGATGGAAGCACACTTTTCAGCGGATATACAGATGGTTTGATTAGGGTCTGGGGTATTGGGCGTTATTAGGAAATGCATCTAAGCAAGCCTTTTGGGTTACAGTCATTTAAAGACGTTTAGATTTCTCTTAAAATGTTTGATGACAAGTATCTGTATTCGCCTTGTTTGAGAGTTTTGCTGTTCCATTTTTGAAATTATGTTTAGTATTTTGTTACAAGCTTATGTTGCTAGACATCAAGTTGGTTGGCATGTATGTTACCCCTCCTGGCTCCTCCCTGTTTTCATTTCATGTCTTTGACAAGTTATATGGATGCTTAATGTTAGAAGTTTTGAGGTAGCTCTGGTTTTTAGTTTGTTATATACACTTATATGATGTTTAGAATCATTGATTGGTGTAGTGTGAGAAACCAATTGACAACAATAACATATCCCACGAAAATCCCAGAAGCAGGAGGGAAAAATCTAATCAGAACTTAGATATAAAAGGTCTATTTTTATGAATCAGGAATGATTTTCAGCTAGAAATACAAAAAAATAATATGTAAATGTTTGTCTGATTTTTATTTGAAGAAAGTAAAAAGATTTGCTAATCTTGTCATCGAAAATTAAAGATACGCAAAATATCAATTAAATCAATGATAAATTTTAATTTAAAATTAACATATGAAGAAAAATGTATTCATTTTATGTTATTATAATTACGAGTCTGGATTAAATCAAGAAAAATGAAATTTAAAAATGAAATTTAATTATGAATTCATAAAAAAAAAATAATTCACAAAGTAATTTTGATAAATTATTTATTTGCAAAAGTTATTCTATTATTAATTTAAATAATAATAATAATTTTAAAAAATAATTAATAATAATTTTAAAAAAATGATGAAAAGATAATTTTATATAGAATAGAGTCCTTTGCTAAAAGTAAAGAGTTCAAATAATATTTCTAAGATTTTTAATATAGTATAGATTAACTATTTTAATTCTATTAAAAATAATCTTTTTGATAAACAATTCTATCAAATTTTAGCAATTGCGGTAGTCATTAAATGGAGTTTAAAAAGTAAAAAATTAATTAAATTATATCAAAATTAAAGAAAAATTGAGGGAATTTTAAAAAATCTAAATTTAAGTATACGACTAATTAAAAAATTAATTTAGTAATTTTTTTGAAAAGTAACCGATTAGCCCAATTATTGATACCCTATTTGAGATTCTTTCCCGAAGCTTGTTCGTTATTGATTTGCAAACGTGCCCCCGAGGATAAGCGGAATCTACAGAAACTTGAGGGACAGTCTATGTAATTATTGGATTGTAATAATTCCTTAATAGAAAGATTATTATTCTGTTCTATTTTACTTAGAATTTTTTGATTTGACAAGTTATTTAATAGTATTAAAAAATTAAAATCTTATAATTTAAATAGTTGAGAATTATTTTATTGAAGTAAATTTTCTTTCTTTTTATATTGATATTTAAAAACAAAATATCATATAAAATAAAATAAAGAATTTATATTTTTTTTTGGACGAATTAAAAAAACAAGCTGAGGGTGAGGGAGGGGGGAGGGTCCGGCAAAGTGGGTAAATATTGATATCAATCATATTATATAATTTTTAATTGAATGTCTAAAATTAACGAGCACATCTACTTTTGGTAAATGCAAGGTTCGAAGTCGGAAGTGGCTATCACTACCCTACACCATTCTTCGATTGTAAACTCCGACGAGGCAGCCGGAAAGGTAGATTGAAGTTCCGGCCAGAATCAAGGCCGGCGCCGGCGACTCAATCACACGATAACCTCGGGAACAAGTATTTGGATTGGATGTGGTTTGTAAATTCTATCCCCACCTTTCTGTTAAAAATAAATTTGGATGTGAAATTATATCTGTAGTGATACTCAATTTGTGTTTTGTTCTATATCTTTTGCTTTCGCAGTTAAAGATTCCTTTTTTATTTTAAAAAAATCTATTTTTTCATTAGCTGATTTTTTTAAAAGAAATATTTTGTAATTTCAATTTGGTTGTTTGAGTGGAGAGTTTGTAGGGGTAGGCAATTGATTGATTAGAAGAGGAAACTGTAGTATTGTTGTTCCAGGGTTTTGTATTTTTTTGACACTGGTTTTGTTGGTTCAGGGAATTTTGGAGAAGGCATAAGAGGAAGGTATATGTTACATTTGGGGTTCTTGGAAGTGGGTACCTTTTGTATAAGCTGTATGAAGGACACAAGCGACGACTCTCTGATCTTGAGAGGGAACTTGCGGATGAGAGGAGAAATGAGGAACTCATTAGATCCCAGTTAAGATTTTCTCTTTTTGTTGTTTATTATCCTGAAAAGGAAGGTGTAATCTTTCCTTTTCATCGTGTTTGGTGCACAGTATAGTGTTAAGAGTTATAGTATGCTCAGAGTTATTTGTCTCATCTGTAGGATCAAGGAACATTTTGAGAAAATTCAGACAATAGCTGATACAACAACGTTGCCCCATGTAATGCGACATTTAAGTAGTCGAATAGAAGAAGACTTGGACCTCACAAACTTGATGGAGAGGCTAATGAAAGGGAAAGACCAGCCAAATTCTCTAACTGCTGCAGAGAAGCTGGAGCTATGGGACGGACTCAAAATTTTAAGTATGGACAAGTGCACCCATATAGTTTGCTTTAAATATTTCTATACAGTTGTTAGCTTATGATGTTGTATCTTGTGCCCATCCAGATTTTACCAGAATTGCGTTGTCTCTTTGGGCGACCATAATACTAAGCCTATATATTAGAGTTCAAGTCAACATATTAGGAAGACATCTTTATATCGATACTGCCCGTGGCCTTGGAAGCTCTATTCAACTTGTAAGAACTGCTTCCTTTTACTTGGCATGACTATGGTTCTATTTTGCAGTTATATTGATTGTTGTATCTAGAATGTCTTAAAATTAGAAGTATTGACTCTAGATGGCTATGTTTCTCCACATCTACTCAGTTGTATATTTCATATTGCATGTGACAATAAATCAGTCAGACGGTCAATAAGATGAAATCACTTTACTATGCATTGTTAATGTATCTTCCTGAGCTTTAATAACGTCTGGGTCAGATTGTTGACAACAATTATCAACTCTTCTAGTAATTTGTTTACTCTCTAAAATCAGGAATGTTTTTAAAGTTCTGTGTGATAAGTAAATGCCTAGTAAGTTAAATAAATTCTAAGAAATGGTCCTTACATAAAATCTCTATAAAATGGTTCTGAGACCAACAATATTGTATGAGAGAATGTTAGGCACAGCATACCCTTGATAAATGTCATACAAATACAGTTGTTAAGATAAATATAAGGTCATTTATGATTAGACAAAATTAGAATAACTATAGCTTATGGATAGAGTTGAATGAGGGGGAAAAAAGGATGAGAACATTATTCAGTTGACTGGTACCTAGAATAGATTGAGTCAATCCGAGCTGAAACTGGCAATTAAATAAGTGAAATTGCTATTAATTTCTATCAAGTGTTGTCATAATATCCATTTTGGACTGGCAGACTGGATTTGCTTCTTCAACCATCTACTTAAGCGCATGAAACAATTGTTTCAGCTGACTTGTTGCAATTAAGGTTCTTTTGAAGTAGATCATCTAGAATGTTAAACCACTTGGGTAGTCATATTCCACTTATGCTAAGTCCTAGGATCTTTACTTATAGTGGAACAACTTGTAAATTTATCTCACAATGTTGAAATGACAACACTGTCATTTCATTTAGAAGAAATTGTTTTGACTGGGAAATCCCCAAAATTTCACTTCCATTTAAAGATTTAGGATGCTATTCCTCAATGATCAAGTGGAGGATTATATTGTATGGACGGTGCAGAAAAATGGAAAGTTCACAGTTGTGGCATATTATAAGACCCTTACTAATAAGGGAATTAGCGTTAACAGTCGGCCATGGAAGCAGCTTGAGACAGCAGCAAGTCTCTGTTGATTCGTATGGTGCACGTACACCTGTCCTCTTGAATAGAGAGATATACATATTTGTGCTGATATTTCTCCTCTATTGTCTTATATTTAAGGTGCTACATCCACATATTTGTCTTTTATTTAAGGTGCTGATATTGACCTTAATATCTAAAGGCTTTGTGATGCCTTGCACGGACGACATTTGGAACCCATAAAAATCAAGTCTTTTTTTTTTTATCATTTTCCTTTGCTCCTATTGTGTCGAAGACCCAAAAAGTTTCTTTTTGCTAATATGAGCGACTTTTTTCTTTGTTTAAAGCTTCCCAAAAAAGTCAAGTCTTTTTTATCATTTTCCTTTACTCCTATTGTGTCGAAGACCCAAAAGTTTCTTTTTGCAAATATGAGCAGCTTTTTTCTTTGTTTGTTGTTTAAAGCTTCTCCTTGATGCCTTCTTTATTTTACCTTCTAAATCTTTTTCCCATTCTTTTATTGTTAGTTTAAAAGGATTAGGGTATTGACAAGTTGAAGATCCTTTAACTTTTAAGATTGAATTCTTTTCATGATGCTTGGATTTATATTGTTTGCTTGTGCATGTTGTGTTGTCATATCTATTGTATTCTGCTGATGGGTTGTTCAGAAGAGGGTTCCAGGAAACAACCTCTCTACTTCTATGAGGTAGTGGTAAGGTCTGCGTACATTTTACCCTCCCCAGACCCCACTTGTGGGATTACACTGGGTATGTTGTTGTTGTTGTTGCTTGTGCATGTTGTGTATATGATTGTGTTTTTTTTTATTTTTGGATAAAGTACAAAATTATTGCTCCCCCTGACCCAATTTATGTCGCACTATTTGTCTTGACACAAAATTTAAGGAAAAAATGATGACTTTTGGAACTTGTAGTCAGAAATAAATATTAGATATTTGGGTAACTAACTATAAATCATTTCATTAAGATAAAAGGGGGATTTTAGAGTTAAATTATTACTTATTATGAAAAGGTGACATTCTTTCTAGAACAAACTAAAAAGGAAAATGTGCCACATAAACTGGGACAGAGGGAGTATCATGCACTGGGGCACCCATGGTCTTAAATTCCCGGACCCACCTCTGGCTCAGCAAGTCTAAAGCCCCTTATAGAGTTAACTGTTTCATGTGGTTGGTGGTTCATGATGCACGCGTTCAAAATGATAATCTACACAAACGAGGAGTGTTTTTATGCAGTAGGTATTTCACGTGTAACCAAAAATGGAGAGTTGCATCCACCTATTTTTTTCGTTGCTCGGTGGCTAGACCGATTTGAGTATTGTTCTTTCAGGTTTTCCAGATGACCACTGTTTCCATAAACAGTCAAAAAGTTACTGAGGAGTTGTAACTCCAGGGAATTAGTAAGTCATTAAAGAAGATTTGGTGTACCATCTCTGTGTGTATATGCTGGAATATATGGAGGAATGGAACATGAGATGCTTTGGAGGGAAGAAAGTTTACAACTTAAATACAAATGTTTATGGCTTTTGGTCCTTTGGTGAAATCTACAGGATGTAAAGGGTGAAGATAGAATGTTAGATTTCATAGAAACTTTACAGGATAGGGCCTTTATTGCAGATATCCTTCTTTTTTTTGGGTACAAAAGGACTACTGACTCTTGTACTTCCTTAGCACCAACAGTGATGCTAAGTTACTCCATTTTTGATAAATAATCTACTTACCTTCTCAAGAAAAAAAGAAGAGAAGTTGAAGTGGTAAGAGAGGAAACTCGACCTTGGGCAATCATGTGGGCATAATAAAGAAATTCGAATGCTATTGTCCTAGAAGTTGAACAAATTAAGTATTTGGTCAATAATGAAAGAAGAGATGATACCCCTTATCACTTGCCTCGTTTTAATCTTTGCTGTTCATTAGGAAGACAGAGTAGGATTCTTTTGAGTAGACGAAAGAAATTCAGAAAGTGTCTAGGGAAAGGGGTGAGGGACAAAAGGTACAAGAGCAGAAACTACATGACATATGTATATTAAATGGTAGCCTAATTCTGATCAATTATTAAGATGGTCTCCAATCTCG
>DF357353.1:35176-93216 GCA_000787875.1 Solanum virginianum | reverse complement strand
TACTTCTATGAGGTAGTGGTAAGGTCTGCGTACATTCTACCCTCCCCAGACCCCACTTGTGGGATTTCACTGGGTATGTTGTTGTTGTTGTTGTATAAGTGTCTTCTGTTAATGCTGACCTATTTCTGTAGTCGCTTGCATTGTTCTTATTGATCTGTTCACCATTGCATAACAGCAAACTACTGCATATGAGCTTAATGCGTTGTCCATGCAATGGAGAGAGCTCTGTCTGAAAAATATAGAAATCCAATCTGCATGTGGGGAGCTACAAGACCACATAGAACAACTGAAGAAGGAGGCTCAAGAGAGGTCAGTTTCATATTGCGTATCATCTATGCCATTTCTGGTTTATTTACAAGATATTAACCTCTTTTATGGCAGGGGCTGGAATTTGGAAGCCAATGTTGAGAATGGCAAAATGCTGCATTCAGAATTATGAGGTATTTGACTTTACTATTTTTTCTGTTATGCGCCGTTTCCATTTACTGGATTAGTTATCAATGGTATCAATATGAAGGGGGAAGTCAGACAAAAATATAAAAGACAAGTTTGGGAGGTACAAGGGTGATTAGGTTGAAGGAAATGGAGAATGAACTAGAGGGTTGAAATGAATGTAAAGTATGATACAGGGAGTGCAGAATAGAAGCAAAATTTTATAATTCTAATAAGTTTAAGAACCAATTGTGTGGGATGAAAGGAAAGATAATAAAAGGAGATGTTCAACTGTCTATGCTTTAAAATACTAATTGGCTGAAGTGAAAGAAAAAGCCATAAGAGTGTACTACAACAACAACAACAACATACCCAGTGGCAACAACCAAGCGCTAACGTCTGAAAAGGACGAAGGATATAGACCTTACCACTACCTCATAGAGATAGCAAGGTGGTTTCTGAAAGATCCTTATCTCAAAAGTATCATCCCAAAAGCAGAAAATACAGCTATAAGAGTGGATTGTGATCTCCAATTTGCACTTGTCAAAAAGAAAAAGCATGATCTTCAATTTTCTGACCTTTCTTAATTCCTTTAAAAAATGTAACTAATTTTCCAAAGAAAGAATTCCCAGCATTTTTCAGAATTCCCAGCATTTTTCTTCCATTTCCAAACGTAAAAACAGTTAATGGGATTGTTTCCTTAGCAAAATTCAGGTTGCGTACTAATAAAACCTTGTGAAGGAAGACAATACTATTAGATTGGGCTTGGCTGGGGTTTTTATGCGGAATCATGAAGGGTGTAGGCAATGTTTCCTTCTTTCTCTTGTCAATTCCAAAGGTGTGTGAGAGTTCTCAAAACTAATAATGTGAAGGGCATATGTAGGTGTAGGTCCAGTAATGATTGGCTGCTGCTGGACTTAGATGTAGAAATTGGTTAAAGATTTGAAGTCCTTGCTTTTACGCTGGTGTGACGAGGTTTGACCATGCTGCTTTGCAATCTTGGTGAGGAATGTGTCCAACGTGGAAAACGCACTGCCTGCCTCTGTATCTCCCAGTTCTCTGTGCATGTGTTCATTTGCTTATCATGATAACAGCTCTATGTATGAGTATTTGATTTTACCAGTCAATCAGTGATTTTAAAGTTTTGCTTCTAATTTCCCCTCGTTGGATTCCTTGTTGTTGAATGAGAAAAGGAGGCCCTCTGTTCATTGAATCTACAAGATTTGTTTTTGCCTTTCTCTGGACTCCCAATATGCTTTCGGTTATCTATATATAACCACATAGAACCCGCAATGTGACATGCTATGGCTTATGGTTATCAAAGTCTCTCGATGGCAAATACGTATTACTGGTAAGATCAGGTGTTTTGACAGTTACATTGCTGAAAGTAAATGATTTCATTACCAGACTAGATACAGCAAGGAATAACAAAATTAGCCCATGAAAAAGTGATTTGCCGAAGATTGGGAGAATCATTAACCCTGACTCATCCAATTCAACGCATCTAAATGATGGGATGATTTGGGCTAGCCAATATAAAGGAAGAACAAAGCTTTCTTAGTTTTGTTTGCTTTAAACAAATAAAGAAAGTAGTTGGATAGGTTGGATTTATGACAACATTGTTTAGTCAGTCATGACCAGACATAGAAAAAGCTATTGGGTTCTATGAACCCATAAACTGTATTGGCTAGGCAAGGGCAGAAGTAAGTATGGATCTAGCCAAACCCATATATTTATAACTCAAATAATCAATAGATTCAATGGTATCCCAATCCCATATATTTATAAGTTGGGTCATTAATGTTCACATTAACTCGAATTTACAGGACACTTGGTCAATGGCATGTTAGGCATATCCGAATAAATAAAATTGCATCAACAAATCAAAATAAAATATAAAATTTAACCATATGTAAATATATTAAATCCTTTTCAAATTACCAAACTACATTTTCCCATCTATTTATAACTCAATCCGTGTGCATAAGAACCTCCTTTATCCAAATTGCGACGTAAATATCAATATTATAAACTTCTGGTCGATGCAGGTTACCTCTCCTGTGTGGTTTGTGAGCTATTACATATGAGTGGAGGTTTACCTTGTATGCACCTAAAATGATAGCGATTGGGAATTTCCCTTGTCATTAAAAAGAAAATCGAACAACAACAACAACATACCCAGTGAAATCCCACAAGTGGGGTCTGGGGAGGGTAGAATGTACGCAGACCTTACCACTACCTAAGTAGAGAGGCTGTTTCCGAGAAAATCGAAATGAATATGATTAATCAATATCTTAGTTACGGCCCTTGATGTTTGAAAAGTCAGATGAAATTGGGACTTCAACTATAGTTTGAAGATGATTTTAGGTTTAATTAAACATGTAAAGTTTGGGCATGAAACAACTCATGTCTAGTTCTTTTTACTTAATGTCATTCTTATGATGAGAGGTTAGGCATGATCTCGACCTGTATATTACGAAATCAGCTCATTTGCATAAGAGGTGAAACACACGATGAGAGACTCCTAATTACAACTATGAGGCACAATCAAAATTCAAAAGATTCCCAAATATGAATAATTTTAAAAAAGTGTTTGAGGAACCGCTTTTAACTATTTTATTTTTAAAATATATAGTATAGTCAGAAGAAAGGGACAAAAAAAGTGGTGGCCTTATTCAAGTAGGATTTGCGATCTTGAGATTGAGAATATATGGTTCCCATGCTCTTAAAATAAAGGTAGTAAAAAAAGAAGATTTTTGTTCTCCTGTTGATCAAACTATTAATTGTATTTTTTGATATAATATTATTTAAATAATTATTTATTATGAGGATGTTAGCTTCTTTTTTTTTCTAAAAAAAAAAAAACAAGTTCAATACACTAAAAGCTTTTTGATTAATATTATTTAAATAATTATTTATTACGAAGATGTTAGCTATTTTTTTAAGGGCAAATTTAGTGCACTAAAGCTTCTGCTATGCGCAGGGTCTGAGGAAGAGTCTGACCACAAAGGTCTGTTATGCACACTAAAGATATTATCTATTTTTATTTATGTTTTTATAATCTCTTTTTATTAATATTGACTTTGTTTATGCATCATCAATTGTGAGATTTCACTAGGCATATTATTGTTATTGTTATGCATCTTGCCATCATCAGTTCCCATTATTGAAGTGTGTTAATCTTCAAAAATAATTGTTATGCTACTAAAGTAAAATAGAAAAATAATAATTTAATTAACTTTAAATTTAAATTTATAAAATAATAAATAATTTGAGATAACTATTTTTAAAAGTCATGCCAAATAATTTGAAATGAAAAGAGTTGAAAAACAACGAAAGAATATTCATTAGTAATGAATGAACTGAAAAATGAACCAATTTGTCTTGTTTGAGATACTCCAGAATATATACAAGTTAAGAGTAAATAATTTTAACTTTTTGAGTTTCACACTTGATTTATTAAAATTTACCGTGGCAGAAATAAATTAATATTAAGTTAAAAATTAAGGTTACATATTAAAATTATCACTATATAAATTAACTTATTACAAAGGATACATTCACCCTCTTCTTCTTGACCTTCTTAGTCGTGATCTTGTCGCTACAGTGGCATTGACTTCTCTGATTTTAAAAAAGAGAGATTAAAATTTTAAAGAAATCTGAAAATATATTTAACAAATTAACGTATTATCAAATAAAGTCATTATATATGTCAAATGGATGAATACTTAATAGACAAACATATTCAGAAGTGTTTTTAGACCAATTGTGACCTAGTAAATAATTTAGTGTGTTTCACTAAAATTATTAAAGTGATAATTCTAGTAGAAAACTCATTCTTAGTAATTCATATTGAAAAACTCTCAATAGCTTAGTTATGTAACTTCATAAAATGAAATAGTTTTAACATGATACCAATATGAGTTTGCGATTGATTGCGGTACTTCACCCTTAACCAGAGATCTTGAATTCGTACCCTGAAAATGAAATTTTTTTTGTTGAGAACATCACCTCCAAAATAAGCCCTACAAAGCACAATCTGAATTTAATTGAAACTCCACGGACTTCGAACATTACCTGTTAGTAGTAGTACTTACTGCTTGTTAGGAGTAAATATTTGGTGCGAGTTTTGCACGTAAATTAAAAGTTAATTAATTTATAAATGATATGATTAAGAAAAATCGTAGACCCATAAATGTCATCTATTATAAAAAGAAAAACAATAAACACAATCTAATTTTAATTTAATAAAGCATACTTGCTTAATATTTATAATAAAATAAAATAACTATCAACTTTTTTCTGGAATGATCAAGAATTTTGAGATACTTCTCTAAGCTAAAGAAGCAATTAAGATAGGACCAGTAAGTAATGAAAAAGAAATAAAAAAAATATCTCAAAGGTCATACAAAAATATCTTCCCAAGATAAAATTCAAAATAAAGGGTCCACACTAAACTTACCATGTACCCATCCCAATATTAATTAATTGCACAAAAATCAAGAAGCAGCTAGCTAACAATACCCTAGACTACTGAAGCCAAATGAAGATATATAAATCTTGATACTGGAAGTTTCACCTAATTTCTTTAATCCAGTAATTAATTAATATTAAATTTATAGTTAGCAAGGTATACATGAGATGAATAAGATGTAAATGTAAATTTGTATTACTAAATCTTTAGTTAGCAAGGTGTACATGATTATTATACAAAAAAGGTAAATAAACAAAATGACTAATGTATATATACAAGTATTTCCCTATTTACACAACTGTAAAAATTCAGTTTCTAAAATGTATTCTTCCACATCTCAAATCTGTACAAAAAAAAATGTTAAAAGCTGCACTGTATGACTTTGAACGAAAATCCAACATTTCTTCAGAACCCCTGAAATAGGAAAATCAGATCTAAAATTAAAAAAAAGTACAACAAAATCTAACCACAAGCTAGAAATAGGAAAGAAGATGTAATATAAAAAATCTGATACTAGATCTAATACTAATTATGACTAGATTTATTAACATAGTACAAATCTGGTATGAATGTAGAGCTCCCTTCAATCCAAAAAATGATCCAACAAAAGTGAAATGAAGCTCCTGACATATGCAAACCCACAAACCTATCTATATTCAAACATCATTTATAGATAGGGCTGAGGAATCCATAGGTCAGCAGCTCAATCTTACCTGTTAGATCTTCTGTTGGACTTCAAGGAGCTCCACTCCCATAACACATAAAAGACAAAAAAAAACATTAAGTCAACATGTACAAAAACCCTAATCCTGTCCTAAAGCTGTCCAAAATCTGTTTCAAGATAGAGAAATTGTTTTTTGATTTAATAAATCATAGAAACAACTAAATAACTTGGGATTGAAACACAACAAAAACCCACAAGAGTTCTAGATCTGTCCATAACATATCAAAGAGCAATAAGAAAAACTAGGACCTTGGCTAGTTTTTTTTTTTTTTTTTTTTACAAAAAAAAATATAAATCACAATAGAATGAGAGAAGTGAGAAATGTTGATGGAGAAGGGGTTGTATATATAGGGTCTAAGAGATGGGGATAATAATGGTATCTAACCTTTTTAGTACTTATTTGGTATGACACTAAATTGCATTGGGGATTGGAGCTAATTTGGTTCTTTTTTCTTTATTACTCTATAATCTATAAGTTTTATATAATCTAGTTGTTTATATTACTTCAAAATCACACTCACACAAAAAAAGTCTTATTATTATTTTTTATTTGACAAATTCAAAATTTAAACATTATAAACTTCTCATTCTAGAATGTTTCATCTCAAGTAAAATAATTTTTAGATTTCACTTTTTGTAAAAATACATATATAAGGAATGTAAGTTCAAGTTATTAAGCTGGTATTTAACTATAAATTTTAAAATAATTTTGAGTGAAATTTCTTTATGCGTTTGATGGTAGGTTTTGAAAGAAATATGTAATTATTTTTAAAAAAATATATAATTATTTATATTCATAAATTTTAAAATTATTAATAATACTCATAAATTTTGATTGCTATGAATCTTTTTTTAAAAAAGGGGGAAAATATTGTTGATTTGTACAGAAAAAATTACTACTGTTACTATTGGTAATTGAAAATTTGAAAGTAACTTCAGCGAACATGTTCAAATAAAAATGTATAATAAATTAAGACTAAAATTTAGTCCAAAACTACAAACAATGAATAATTTGAGATAATTTTAAATTTTTTAAAATTTTCAATATTAGAATTTGGGTCAACTATTAATTTTTTTCTAGTATATGAGAATTTAAGATATTTGACAAATATATAATAAATAAATTATATGGTCAAACACTATTTTAAATTTTTTTATTCAAATATATTTATGATATTTATTGTCAAACAACACATTAAATTGGATTGAACTCTTATTTTGAAGGGCTACCTTTTCTCTTGTATGTACTAATCTCACTATTACGATTTATGTGAAGTTGTATATTTCATAATTCTTTTTTACCCAAAAAATTCCACAAATTTAAAAAATATTTTGAGGCATCATTTATGTTACCTTAGATTATTTTTCATATAATTCTAAAATATATAAAAAAAATTATAATAATGATACACCCATATAAATTTACAAATGGAATATGAAGAATGTATTATGTATGTGGGACTTATTCCTGCTCATAAAGGTAAAATATTGTTCTTGAGATTATCATCTAAGGTAAAACATGTACAGTATAAAGAGAATTTGAAAAAAATAAAAAATAAACAGTATATGGGAAAAAGTTGTGTTGAAAATCATTGACAAAAGAACAGTGACAACTATAAATAACAAATCGAGACATAGTAAAATAGCAATAATACAATTGATTAGAAAAAAAAAATTGAACGCTTGAATGTCTTTTAATCTTCTATTTTAATATTTGACCTTTATATATGGACAATGGTGTCATGTCTTTTGTAAGTTGTGGGGGTATCACGAGACATCTAATAACATCTTTTAAATATTTTTCAACATATTTTCTTTTGATTCCCTATATATTCAACCTTTCGTAGATTTTTGCGAGAGCGTTGGGGCATCTTCTCATTATATGCTCAGATCATTCAGTCTCGTCAATTCATCTTATTCACCGAAAAAATTATTCTCACGCTAACTCTAATATCTTTATTCTAATCACATCAGATTCATCCTAGTATTCATATTTTTGCTACGGCCTCGTTGTTTGAATATGTGAATTCTTGATCAATCAAACTTCACTTCATACAACATAATTGTTCTAATAATTATAAAATTTAGCTTAAATCTTGGCGGCAAATTTACCATACTTATGAAATTTTCATTCCATCCATATTGCTCCAATACAATATATACTAATGGATAATTTAAATAGAGTAAAATTATTGATGAAATATAATTACATAATAAATAGTATATCGTCATAAAATGTATTTTAAATGACTACATAAATATTCAACTTTTAAAATTATAATGTTGATCTCATAAATGAATAAAATACTTATTAATTCAATATAAAAGTAAATACTTATCAATAATATAATTTTAGATGTTACCTTATATTAAAAAATAATTATAAATAGTAAAGACCAAATTTATATAGTCTTACATAATAGTAGAAATATATTAAAAAGTAAAATAGAGAGGACGAATAATAATTCTCTAAATTTGAAAAACTACCATTCATCTTTCTATGAATAGAGAGCAACAAACAACGAGTAAAATAGATGAAGGTTGAAGAGCATATTCTTTATTTTAATGATATTATTCGTTTTAAATTTAGATCTATATAATTTTAAAATACATTATTAGTAAGATCTATTTATCTATATATTCAGTATTTTTTTATTTTATCAATATAGAACTTCTATCTAAAAATGAATTAATACATTTGCTTGGCAAGAGAAAAGAGAGAGTGTAGAGTAAAATAGAGGACACTAATTTATTTATTTTTCATTTGATGTTTGGTACGCACATTGGAGCTCGACTAAATCTGAATTCATGTCGGGAAGTCCCACATTGGGGGATAAAGCACTCCGTAATAAAGGCGACTCCACATTCAAAGAGAGTCAAATCTAAAACCTCTAATTAACGATGAAGAAGTACTTACCACTCCACCATGATAAGGACACTGATATCTACGTTATGATATGAGTAGTTAATATAAATGTTGTCACGGGAAGCAATACAATGTTTGTATGTATAGTCGTTTGGATTTTACAATTGATTAGATTCTCTTACACACATTTGAATGCATGTCACATGCTCTTGTCACCATAAATTTACAGCTCCCTTTGTTGTCTTTGTTAAAGAGGCTATAGGGGCATTGTACTATATATATTTTCTTTTATTTGCAATTTTGACGTTGGTTTGACTAGAAACAGTATCTGTATGGAATAGAGTAGGGCATGCAGAAAATATTTTTTATATATTAAAAAAGTCTGTCCACCATTATGGAATGACAAAAGTAATTTTGGTGTCATTGCCTTTCCAACTGGATTTCCTTTGTCCTCTCTCCTCACCATTAATAAACTGCTTTTAGGGTTTTGTGCTCACAAAAATATGGATTCAAAATTTGAATTTATCAGGTTCAATTTTAATATTTATTGAACATATTTTGTATGACTTATAAATATGTCAATCTATAGTTATGGATTTATAATAAGAAAAATATTAATATAAAACATGTTAAACTTAAAATTACATGAAAAACAATAGTGTCGAAATTAATATACACTTGACTGAAAACAAAACACATCGAAAGAAGAAGATTTATATAGATAACAATACTAAGAATACGTTTAGAATCATATACAACTTTTATTATTATCCAGATCTCAAGCTTTTTTGATATTACATTACTGAGTTATTGTCGCTACTAGTAGTTAATACTTTATTTTGGCCCTTTATATATTTTACTTGATTGAAATGATCCTCAATATATGACATTATGTTCATTTTGATCATTTACATATTTCACTTGATTGAAATACTCCTTAATGTATTACAAAAGATGCGTATTTTTGTTCTTTAATATTAAACTTAACAGATTAATAAAAAGAAGTATTAAACCTACGTAAATTCGTTGTCTTCTTTGTTAGTGACCCACTAGTTGAATTAAATCATCCCAAAAAGTACAGTGAGCCTCTCAAAATACTTTTCTTCTGGCGCAAAAGAAAAAAGACAGTTTTTTTTTAATGCCTCCTAATCAACTTCACACTAGAGGGAGGTTTGTTAAAAATATAATTACCAAACCACTTAATTTAGATGATCAGACGATTATTTCACACAGTGGGAAAAAACAAAAAGTCACAAAAACTTCAATTATTTTTTCCTACATAATTAAAATGCATTTTTAAAAGATAACCTAACTTTCAAATATTGTTTTCAACTTCAAAAACTTACTTTTTAAAATTTCAACCAAGTCTACATCCAATTGCACATTCAGTATTAGCCCCCCATCCACCCCACCTACCCCCCTATAGCTCTTTTCTGATTACCTTCAACACACAAATCATAATTAAAGCCATCCCTTTCCCCTCATTATTTTTCTGTACATGTTTCCCATTATTTCTTATTTTCCATGATGACAATAGCAATGTGTGAATTAAAGTAAGTTTACCAGATATTTTTTCAATTTTTACTTTTGTTAAGAGATCACCATCTTTTCTCAAATTCTTTGTCACCATAGTCAATGATATGTACATTTTCATGAAACTGTGATTAAAAAATGAAAAGGGCTGAAATAAATCCTAACGGATGCAATAATGAAGAATCAAAATATATGTGAAAACAATTATGATAATATGAATACCTTTTGGAATTTTTAAATTTAATGTATATATTTCGGATCAAAATTTTATTTAAAGCACAACTATAGAGTTCTAACTAAACTTATGTCAAACGTGTAACTAAAACACTCGCCCTAGCCTTATAAAAGAATACTATACGTAGATTATATATCGACAGGCTATAAGTTTACTTGATTAACATTTAAAACCCTAGTGATTTTCATCATAGGAAATGAATTTATTGCTAGATCAAGGGTCATCAAACAACATAAAGTTATAAAAGCGAGAATGTAGAAAAAGGTAATTAAGTACCACATATATATGTGTGATTGTAAAATTGAATGGCTCTTGTCAATCACCGACATTTGTTCTTCAACAGGGGTGATTATATTTAATCTCTCTCTCACACACATAAATAGTTAATAGTTGGAATTATTGAAATTTATTTAGGATTCAGGCATATATAATTGTTGATCAGATATACATAATTGCATGTCAAGAGTTAAGACCAATATTCATAGGGCTATACAAAATTAAAAGTGAACTTTAATTTTGGGACGATGAAAAAAATGATTTTATCACTTAGTTACATTATTCTAAAATGTATTTTGAGTGGGATTGGAGCATGAATGGGTCATATCAAAATTTTACAGAGCGAATAAGTAAGAATCGTATACTAATTAAAGGCTTAAATCATTAATAATTTTTTATCGTTATTTGTATAATTCGCTTAGATATACGATGCTTATACCAGTTCAAATTTGAACCATTTGAACGCACACTTTTTTGACAGCTAGCTAAAAGTGTGAAATGTAATACGTTCGTGATAAATTGACAAATGAATAACGTATATATGACATGTTGAGGAAAAAAAGGAAAGGGAAATACCGATGGTATTGGAAGAAACTATGGCTAAGGAAGACTTTTCCTGTCATGTTAGTTAAAAATATCTAATAGATACTTATTTTGAATAATGAAAGTGTTCAATAGAAATATTTTCAACATGAGATATTAAAAAAAAAATAAGATGACAACTTTAAGATATTTCATATGACTTAAACCTCATTTAAATATCATATAATGATGTTATTAATGAAAGAATAATTTTAAATCTAAAAATTATGTTAAGCGCAAATCTGATCTCAATAGGTGAAACTAAATCATTTCTTTGAACTAATTTTAATACATCAAGTGCATTTTTTTTTTATATAAATTTGACCCAGTAATCAAAAAGAGTTTGTTTCGGCAATTTTACTTTCACATTATAAACCTAACGTGTATATTTAATTGAGTGTTACTTGTTGGTTTAGTGGGGTCATGGTTATTCAAAAACATTGAAAAGATCATATTGTAGCTAAAGCCATGAATTCATCTAATATTTGAGAAACCTATTATGTGTCCTTCTCGTCTTAAGTATTTACTAATGATTACTACTCCATTATTATTGTTAAGAAAATTCAACATTGAGTTTAACTCAACTTTCCTGTATAAAATTTAAAATTAGTTTTATTTGAGGTACTAGTAATCACATGATTATTTGATCTCATAATTTGTACTGAAATGGTGAATAACTATCCTATATAAAACAACATAAAATAATATTATAAAATATTTCTATTTATTCTATTCTACGTAAACTCAGGAGTATCCATTTTTAACCCATGAGTTAAAATTTGTACACGAAAAAGTTGAGCATTTGATAAAAGTTCATTTTATTTATTTATTTATTTTTAAAAAACAAGACTCTTTAAGCTTCCTAAATTAAAGAATATAGTGTTGCTATAATAAATTAAAACAAAGTAATTTATCAAGTGAGTGACGTATTTATTTGCAAGTCAGTAATTTATGTTTATACTTATAAGAAATTTTATATAATTAATTTTTTTGGGAACTTCAGAATAACCAACTTTTCGTACTCCTTTCATTCACTTTTATTTGTCATTATTTCACTTATCAAGATAAACTTTTACCAATATTATAAGTTGTATTTTTTCATCTTATTAATATGAAAAAGATTGAAACTTATAACATTTTTTCGTTATTTAAATTTTAAATATTAAATTTTATTACTTTAGTTTAATTTTGAAATTTAATTAAATTGATCTTAAAAAGTAAAATAATGAGAAGTAAAAATAATAAAAAAAAGTAATGTATAATATTTTGGTCGCAAATCGAATTTTCTTTAGTTTACCAATATTTTGACACGCCTGGTTCCGTAATGCACCTAAAAACCAAATTTTGTTTGAACTTTCAACAAGTGGTGAACGCAGGATCAGATAAAATCACTAATAAATAGAGTTGCCAACTTTGCTTTAAACTTGTTCGCTACTGAAATTGAACTTCTCCGGGTCTCTGCTAACCAAATTCTTCTCTATTAAGCTCACCGCCATGGGTACGTTCTCTGAGAATCCTCTGATCTTCCTTCGCTAATCCTATTATTTTACTTTTATTACGGAGTATATGTTCAATTTTGATTCTAAGTTAGTTTCTGTGAAATTGGATGCTCCGATTCAATGATCTAAGATAATAAGTTGCTTAGTTTAAGGAGTTTGGAAATGCTTTCTACCTACATAATAGGCAAAATTATAGTTACGTATTTGTGTATTTTAATCTTAGTAGAGATTATAATTTACATCAAGAGCAATTTTGATTTCCGTATGGATGATTGTTGCGATGGATTTTGGTGGATTAAGGGATGGTGAAATTTTGGTTGTTTTACGTGATAGATAATATTGTAGAAGACAGCAAGACGTTGCAGCTTGATTCATCCTGTACTGATATATATACTTTATTATATGGTGCGTAAAAGTGAAGTTAATATTATTAGCTAATAAATTACTTAGAATTTTCTACCTTAGTGCACCGGGCTTGCCCTTTAAAGAGACGTGGTGAATGTGTTTGTTTGTCTGTACTTGAATCTCAGCAGAAGATAGTGTGATGAGTAATGCTGAAGATGGGAAAACTGATGAAGCTGTATAACCTGATAAAATTGATGGAGGTAGGCAACAATTTCATTGATGTGCTTAGTGAATGCTTATTATGCTTTCAAGTGACGCTCTGTAGCAATATTGCTTCTTTTGATCTTCGTTTTCTCCTTTTGTTTTGGCCCAAGTATCTTTTGTGTATTTTTGATGTGTTTAATAGATTTTGGGCAATCAGTTCTCTTAAATAGGAGTTGATTTTTGGGCTTTTACTAGTGTAACAATCAGTTGAGCGTAATGAGGCTGTACTTTTGCATCTTTAGACATTCCCTTGCTTCTCTAGGTCTTTGAATTCTTATTTGTAACTTTTTGGGCATTGTTTAATCATATATCTTTGCACCATGGTTCTCAGTTCTTACTAAATACCTTTGTCGATGTCTTTGTATAGGTCTACTTTACATCTGATACTTATTTTGTCTTGTGAATTTTTGCTCACTTATTTTTTTTCCAAGAACTTAGTGCGCAGTCTATTCAATATGCTAAGAATTGCTAGTTCCTCTTATTTATGAATGAAATCCTGTAGAACAACTAGAAGCTCTTCCTTCTCAATTGTTATGATAGTTAACAATGACCTTAATAGATATCAGGGGAGGGCATTGAATCATGAATAGGGAAGGGGAACGAAAAAGAGGGAGGTATATAAGTGGTGCATTATGGAGTTTCAACTATTAGGATGCAACTCTAACCTCATTATGTTTCTAGTTCATAAATTTCCTGTAACATTTTTTGGAAGCTACTTTTGGTGGCGTCGCAAGCTGTGAAAGATACACTATGCATCTAGTACTTTTTTTGTCTTTTGGATTCATGCTCACTATTTTCTTTTGCCATACCTTGATGTGTTCATTCAAGATGCTGAGAAGTCCTATATCCTCTTCTTTATGAAAATCCTATAGAGTAACCACAAGTTCTCTTACTTCTCAATAGTTATGATAGTAGAAAATTACCTTAATAGATATCATAGGGTTTCAGGAAGATCGTCATGTCTTTGTGTGCGCCAAATTTGTATGGAGTTCGAATTTTATCTTAGGTTTTCAGGCAGTTAGGTTGTCTATAAAGAAGAATCATGTCTGATTGTCTGCCGAATGTAGATGATTTTTTTTTGGGATATCAACCAAATTTATATGAGTTTGAAATTATGAAGTTCACTGTCAAGAGTCTGATTTTGCAAAGAGAAGAAAAGATAAACATTAACTTGGAGGTCTAATGTTGTAATAACTGGCATCAAACTTCCTATTTGAAGGTTTACATGAGTGGGATTGACGTTGCTAGGTGAAGAGTTCTATTACAAGTAAAGCGGGTGTTTAGTGGTCCAGACAGGCAAACAGTGCCGAGACAATAGCAGATCCTGAGAGGATTTCTTTGTCTTGTGACAAATAAGAAATAAAATAATGGTATTAAGTTATTAAGTCTCCTATCACTTTTTTATGATATGTGAGTTTTCACTTCCTTCTTTGAGGTTGCCTATATCTTGTGCATGACTATTGGTAAGAACGTAGAGTTTGAGAAAAAGCAAGGCATCCTTATTTCCATTTCCTCTCAGGTTTGGTAAGGAGGGCATTTTAGTATACTACGGGGAGAGTATATGAAGTTGGTTGTGTCAACTCATCTCTGCTAAAATGGTAGCTTTATGTCACAAAAGGATGTCAATTCGTTGTTGAGAGAGGCTACTCAAAAGTTGCATCGTTTTTGTTTATCTTAACATTCTGTAAAGGAGAGTGATCTGATGGTGGTTTATTTGTCAAGAAGATGGGATATCAAATCAGCAGTTTTTGCCTGCCTTTTGTCGATATTTTTCTCCAGCAAGAAGCTGGACTATTTTCATGGCTTGGCTGTCTGTTGTTTATTATTTTTGAGCATACTATATTTTTTGCTAGCAGTGGAAGATAAAATGGAGGGGTGGTGGTAAATGGGTTGGGGTGGTGAGGTGGCATGTCATGTGGCATCCAACTCATCAAAGTCTGTGACATGCAATCGGGCGTCCATGTAGGCAGCCCTAACGAAGGAGGTAGATATTTGAGACATTTGGCTAACTTCGGGGGTATTTTTACACCAAGAGTATAACAGATGGTAAAATTTACCCTCTTCGCATATTAGAGGGGTTAATTTGAACCTTTACCCTCTGTGACATTAACAGTAATCAATTAATAGTGCTGATTTTGCGTATACTATTTAGTTAATCACAGTAATGGCTCTAAAAAGAACTGTCTTACATGAGTGCACCAAGTAGTAAAAGGATTAGCTTTTACTTAATCCATTTCTGTGTGAATATTAGAGTTTAAAAAAAAGGGGTAAAAATTGGGGTAAATAGATATAATTATATTCCATACATGCAACTAGATTCTTTTGTTTTCAGTTGCAAATGTAGGTTCCATGTGTGCAACTATGACCATTGCGTATGTTGATTCCATATGCAGTCTATGGCAATCATGTATGCATCTATGTTTTCCTTTGCAATTCTTAACTCTTTCCATAATCCCATGTGTATTCTTTCGTTGTGAATACCATGTAAGCAACAACTGCCTTGTCTTTATTTTCTTGTCTTTTAGTTTCTTTTCTTTCTTTTGGTGTATTATTCTTCCAACAAGATTTGTTAGAATATATGTGGAGTCGTCATTCATGTTCTATTTCAAAATGTTATTTTTTATAAAAAGAATTACATGAATAATTTACTTCCGCCACTAATGTTCACCCTTCCTTTCAAATGATTTTGAATGCCCGACTATTCGTCTATTCAAGAAGTTATACAACTCAAAAGTATTTTTACTTTCCAGTTTTTGCATTTATAACTCAAAATTTTGGTGTATTACTTAGATTAAAGATGTGTTCATCTGTTTCTGAAAGCATTTTTATAATTTTAAGCAAAATCTACCATGAAGTTTGTAGCGAATGTTTGTTTAGTTATTAATGATTTCAGGCCTGAAAAAGGAAGAAAATACAAACTCAAAGCCAACACATGTTCCAGTCAATAGAAAGCGACATCTGAATGTTGTATTCATTGGTCATGTTGGTAAGTTTTCATTATTCTGTATTGTTCGATAGTCCCTACTTCTTACAATCATTATCTTTTTCTAGAAGCATCAAATCTGGCTCTTTAAAATATCAAGGAAGAAAAAAAATGTAAAAAAGAAGGATGATTCTCGACTTTTTTGTACCCTTTGTATACTGAGACCTGAACGCAACAACATTAATAAATTATTAGTACCTTTTAAAGAAACAGTAGGCGGATGTTTTAACTGAATTTTCCATTCTGATCTATTGGTGTATCTGTTTCATCAGAGAAACTATGTTTGTTGTGTCTGTCCACAAACTGAAGAAAACAACTGGGACAGATATTTGACTCAGCCCTCTGGACATGTTGAGGTTGTGTGTTGAGTGCATTCTTATGGAACTAGGGAAGCTTGGCAGTTGGTAGCTTTGTGCAAAATTTTTGTTCCTCTTTCTATACTTGCTTCTTTTTTTTTTTTTTTTTTTTGATAATCATTCTGTCTTATATTGATAGCAGTAACTCGAGTAGTCCCACAGATGTAATAGAAATGAGGAACTGTGTGTGTCTGCATTTTGGATATAGCAAGTTTTAGTTTTGTCCAATTTGTTCATTTAGTCTGAATCAACTGGGAACTTCACTCACATAGATTCTAATGTAAAATTTAGTGAAAACTTAACAAAGGTCATATGTCTCACATAATCAATTTTGATGATTATATGACCCTTAGGCTTATTGTATATCATTTCAACTGCAGATGCTGGAAAGTCCACAGCTGGAGGACAAATACTATTCCTTAGTGGTCAAGTTGATCATCGGACTATCCAGAAGTATGAAAAGGAAGCAAAGGATAAGAGTAGAGAGAGTTGGTGAGATTTTCCTTGTTTGAAGTGTTCAATTTATGCTTTCAACACGTTTTAATGCCTGAACGTGTCAGGCCAGGGTGGGTAACTTAAGATGCTTGATTATTCTTGAAAAAAATATTCTAGGATGTTATTTTCTCTTGTCAATATTGGCTGGACTATACCAAGAATTTGATGTAAAATTATTGGTTCGGTGGGATCTCACATGATTTTTTTTCTCTATGGACTTCATTTTGTCTTGTATATCTGTTGTTTTACTGCTTCGTACCTTCTACTGCCTTCAAATTCCTAAACAGAAAGGGAAAAAGAAAAAAGAGAAGAGCTTATGTTTTTGTTTTTGCCTGTTAGGTATATGGCCTATATCATGGATACAAATGAAGAGGAGAGAGTGAAGGTATTCTTATGATTTATTTATCTATTTATTTTTCTGTAAGGTTAGACTGCATTTACTTATTTCTTTCCGACAATTTCCTATGCAGGGAAAAACAGTTGAGGTAGGAAGAGCACATTTTGAAACAGAGACAACAAGATTTACAATCTTGGATGCCCCGGTAACTTCCCTTACAAATTGCTTCTCTACTTTTCCTTGTATATAGGAGGACAAGTTATGAATCCAGGTAAATAAGTTTATTTTTCATGAGGATTGGTATTCTCCCCATGCTTTTGAACATAAACAAGTCTCTTGCTGTGAATTTTTTTTCTCCTTGAAGCATAGACAACAAGATTTACAATCTTTAGATTTCCGGTAACTTCCCTTGCAAATTGCTTCTTTGCTTGACCTTTATATGCAAGAACACATTATGAATCTAGGGGAACAAGTTAATATTGGATAGGAATGCTGCTTGCCCCATGATTCTTTTATTAAACATAAGGATATCTAAAGAGCTCTTGGCATGAGTTTTATCACGTCAAAATCCATCACTGAGCTCTTGCATGGTTGGAACTGACTGGGGCTTAGTAAGAAATCTCTAAAACATAATATATGTCAGGCCAGTTGATGGAGAGTGTCTGAAGCAACAATTTTGAAGGGAAAAGGAGAAACATACCTAGCCTTTAGACATAGATGTGCTTTTTTGTTAGCTTTTTGGTGCAATCTGGTTATTGAACATGATGTTGAGGGAATGCTAGACACAATAAGGCAATTTCACAACCTGTAACTATTCCTGATGCACTGGCTTAGTTTTCTTTATAAAATTTCTAAATACTTGTTAGAGACTTTTCTGTGAAAATTCCTTTTTCCTTCTTGCATGCTTGGTGCTTTCATCTAGCTTTGTGGAAAGAAAGAGAAATTGCTGTAAGGATCTAGGACGTGCATTTATGAACGGCATTTAATACTGATAAATCAAAATTCAACATGTTCATTTATGCATGTCTTTCTGATCTTCAAATGAAATGAAGCTTGACGCCTATCTCCTGTTGTATCTCATGAGCTTGCTCCAATTCCTCGTCATAAAGCAGTAAATCTTCTTCCATTTAGGTTTACTAGTTTTCTGATTTTGGGACTTTGATTCCAATAAATTTGCTGCATGGTTTGAAGAAGAAAATTTGAGCACATTATTTTTACATGAATGTGGGAGTTCCTTTGAAGAGAGATATTGTTTCAGCTTGCTGCTGATTTGAGGATTAAAGTATGATAATTTATCTAACATGTCATTTGTAAAGTCAAGTATCCATTTAAATAATGTGTGAGACAACTGTGTACTTATTTAGAAGATAAGTTTGGTGGTTCATGAGTTTGAAGAGTTCTATGACTAGTAAAGACCCAGAGACAGTGAATCATGATGAATGCGCTGCTTGTATTTTTCTTGCTAGTCCTCAAATTCTAAGCAGAGCTCGATTTTGTTTATCTATCAGCTCACTTTATGGTTTTTTATTATGTTTTCTCTTATCACCAGGGTCACAAGAGTTACGTCCCGAATATGATTAGTGGAGCATCTCAAGCCGACATAGGTGTATTGGTAGGAATCGTTATCTTTTTGCCATTGGTCTCTGGGAGTTCATGAGTTGCGTCTTTGGATTTTGGAAGTGGTTACTGATCTTTGATTTGGCTATTATGAAGGTTATATCTGCTAGAAAAGGAGAATTCGAAACTGGATATGAAAGAGGTGGACAAACACGTGAACATGTTCAACTTGCAAAGACACTAGGAGTTTCTAAACTCCTTGTTGTTGTGAATAAGATGGATGATCCTACTGTCGTCTGGTCTAAAGAAAGGTTTTCTTCCATCTATGTTTTTCCAACATGCATTTGAAATATTAATTGTTGTAGGTATTAATTTCTAACAATTGTCTCTTGAAGGTATGACGAGATCCAGTCAAAAATGATATCATTCTTGAAATCTTCTCAATACAATGTAAAGAAAGGTAAAGAAGATTATCTTCTCATTGATTGCATCTTTGTTGGCTGAAGTTCTTATATTTTATTGATCCATGCAACCTATAATACAAAAATGGAACATCTTATAAAATCTACTTGCTATAGTGGCCAGTAAAATAACCTGGCCTTTGTATGATTTGTACTCTCTCATTAGAGTTTAAAGGTGAAAAGCTGAACTGTATCAAAATTTATCTTGCTTCTTCTGTATAACCAAGTCAGAACACGAAACTTGTTTCCCAATTCACTTCTCCAATAAATTATGGGAATTTTCATTTTCATGTTCAACTTCAAATAGTTTTTTGTCGATCTGGGCATTGAAGTAAAAATAGCTCATAAAGTGATTTTCAGAAGTCTCCGACATGCCTAAGAATAGAGTGTTTCTCATGCTGCCACTAGTGTTATGGGCATTACAGAAACAATACAACCTGTTTGTATGATACCTTCTAAAAGACCACCTGTTGGCACAATCAAAGGAAAATGCTGATTGTGGAATATTATTTTGCATCATTGCATTGTATTTCAATCTGTTTCTTTGCTTTGTTTATAATTCCGTGTGTTAGCATATATTTAATTTCTGCACTTGGTTCTGAAAATTTTGGTACTTGAATTGCAGATGTTCAGTTCCTTCCGATCTCTGGTCTCCTAGGTTCAAATATGAAAACTCGGGTGGAGAGAGGCGTATGCCCATGGTGGGATGGTCCATGCCTTTTTGAAGCTCTTGATGCGGTAGAAGTTCCTCCCCGAGATCCTGAAGGTCCACTAAGGTACTTCTGTTTTGCTAATCTGGTGGCATTCTCATGCCTTTCTTTTCTCCCTCTGTACTTCCAACTTTCAGCACTTTAGTTAAATTTGCTCGACTCTTAATTGATGGTGTTAAAGAGATTGCAAACTCATTTAAAAATAAAAAAGAAGAATTGGAGATGTGTGAACTGGTGCTTTCTTCTCATCACTTGTGGTAAGCTTCTTTCCTTTTTTTTTTTTTCTCCTTTACATTCTTTCCATTGTAATGATCCTCGTCTGTTTGAGATACAGTGCCAAAGGTTGCTAATGTCTGCTTACATTTTACATTTGCAAAGCTTCATGTCATTAGGGATATGCACTGGAAAGGAATACACAAACGAGTTATGGAAAACTTAATGCGTAATTCTTGAGTAGTAGTTGCAAGAAGGGATCAAGGAGTTTTTTTTTTTTTTTGACTAGTAACAAGAGATCGAGGAGTTTAAGACTCACATTGAAGGTGTTACTGATGAATTGATTAAGATGTAGTATCATATGTCCCAAAAAAGACTTTAGTATTATATGTGTATATATATATGTATATATGTATGTGTATATATATATATATATATATATCAATATGGCCATTCTTGTGAGAGGGCTCATCTACTTTTTGTGCCTCCATTTTCCATATTTTCTTCACTGGATAGCAAACAGAACCATCTGATTTTTAACTTTCTTATTCCCCTCGTTAGCAGTTGTTGAGTGTTAAATCTCCCTTTCTTGCAGAATGCCTATTATCGACAAATTTAAAGACCTGGGAACTGTTGTTATGGGTAAAATAGAATCTGGGAGCATTTGTGAAGGTGATAATTTGTTGATGATGCCAAATAAGGTAATCTTCGTTGGACCTTCTCCACTTAACTGTATTCAGAAATGTGATTTGTTAGATACTTGAGGAATCTCATACATAGTTGATCTACAGGTTGCTATGAAAGTACCTGCCGTATTCTGTGACGAAGATAGAGTTTCGTACGCAGATCCTGGGGAAAATGTACGAGTTAAGTTATCTGGAGTTGAGGAAGAGGAGATTTTGTCGGGTTTTGTCTTGTGCAGTGTTGGTATGTGTATTCACCATTTTATCCGTAGCATGGTATTCATTCTCTTTGTTCCGTGTAATAATGTTTGAGATTCAGTTTTATATTGCTATTAACTTATTAAAGAAAAGTGTTATTAAAGAAAAGTATTATATTGCTTACCAGTTACCTATTTAAAGGAATACTTTCCTCTCACAAACATGGAATGCCTCATATATTATAACACAAGCCTTGGAGGGAGAGAAGTTTTACATTTTGGGTATGTTGCTACAGGAAATATTCTGTAGAAAAGCAGGTTCCTTAAAAATTAGGAAGATGGATTTCTCAAAATGGGAGTAAGGAAAACAAGTTTCATAAGTGGTATACCATGTTGAATGTCTCCTCCGCACCCACAACACCCCGCCACAGACATCCTGCCACAGACGTCCCGCCCTTAACCCTCTACCACCAACCCTCATCCCCTCCAACCCTTGCTCCACCCCATTTCCTTAGTGTTTGCCTAAATTATTTATAAAATGCTTGGATATTTTCTGCTCACTTGCCAAAGACCAAACAATAAGTAAGAAAACGCTTAATTTCTAGCAAAATATCTTCCCTGCAAACACACCCTGAACCTTTCTGGAAGCTCAGTGTTAGTGCAAGATCTTACTGTGGAACAGTGTGACTGGCTTACTGAATAATATCTCCTAGTGAATTTAAGCGGATGCGTCATTCAAACAGAACTTGACAAAGAGTGAACAAGAAAGTTATAAGTGGAACCTATGTTGTGTATGTTGCAGTTTGTCTGACTGTTTATCTGTTTACACGACGTGAAGGGTATAAATAAGACCTAAGAAAGAGATTCTCCTTATTGTCAGTGGTGTTCGGTTTTAAATGATGGGATAGTCTTTTAATTTTCACATTAGTCTTCAACTTGTGAAAAATCTTAAGTTTTCCTCTTAAGTTGATCCGTAGACAATGATATCACCCAGACTGAGTCCTAGATCTTAGTCTTTTACAGTAGATGGTATAATTGAAATATATATGAGCTGTTAGCAAGTTTTTGACTGAGCACAGATACGACTCTCAAATTTTGCTTTTGATTTATTCTGGTCCAACATGCGAGGAACTGAAGTTGGCAAGTCATAGATAAAATGACCTAATGAGATGTTCCTCTCTTATTACAAAATAATATCTTTCATTTGCCTTTATAATTTTTTGTTGAGCAAGTAGAAGTGCAGTTTTTCAGTACTTGATATGCGGAACATTGTTGACGTGTTTTTGAGGTATCACACTTGGTAAATCACTGCCAAGTTTGAGAATCAATTATAATAAGTGGAGATATAATACTTGTATAGGACAATTAATTCAGATATTCATGTATGTACACATAAAGAAAGAGGATATTCTTAGGTGCTGTCCACACATTTGAATCTCCAACTTCGTAATAGATTGGTTTTCAAGCTTAGAGTGATACCTAATAAGTTTTGCACTTGCAGGAAAGCCCGTACCTGCAGTTACTGAGTTTGTTGCACAGTTACAGATCTTGGAGCTGTTGGACAATGTATGGGTCAAACGTGACCTAGCCTTTCATTCGTTCTAATTAGCTTCAGATTGCGCAAGTGCACTCATACATCTCTGATTAAATGAACATTGTGTGCTCTATCAGGCTATTTTTACTGCTGGCTACAAGGCTGTGTTGCATATTCATGCTATTGTTGAGGAATGCGAGATTGTTGAACTGATGCAGCAGATTGATCTCAGGACAAAGAAGCCCATGAAGAAAAAACCTCTGTTTGTGAAGGGCGGAGCAATTGTTGTATGTCGTGTGAAGGTTAGTTGTCTACTTGAGTAGAATGGACTTTGGGATATTTATCTACAGGGATATGTAAATATTTATGCTTTCCAAAGTATATGCCTAGCCCCAACTTAAAAGATGATTCTTAGATATGGGATAATACTATTTTCTTCAAATTCCTTATCCTCTTTTGTTTCTGCCTTTCCCTTCAGTTGTATAGTGTGCTAGGGTCTTGATCCTTCCGAATAATCATGCCAGGTCAATAATCTGATTTGTATTGAGAAGTTCTCTGATTTTCCACAACTTGGGCGGTTCACTCTTCGCAGTGAAGGTAAAGAGACATCTTGCCTTGTAAGCTTGTCATGCTTTAATTCATATACACCGTCTTGCTGCACAGGATCACAATGACTGCTACTATCTGCAGGGAAAACTGTTGCTGTGGGGAAAGTTACCACCCTCCCTACTGTTGCTAATAATTCTTGAACAACTTGAAAACTGGAAAGGTGGATTTCCTGCTTTCTTTTCGGCGCTAACTTCTGTCGTCTTCTTATTGATGTGAGTTTAGCTTTCACTTGACAACTTTTGTCTTTCGGAAACAACCTCTCTCCCTCTACAAGGCAGGGGTAAGGTTTGCGTGCACTCTACCCTCGGCAGATTCTGTTTGTGGGATTACACTTGGTATTATGTTGAACTTTGGATTTACCTCTTAACACTGTTTTTGTTGATCTCTCTTCTTTTCAGTAGTACTTGCTTTGGAGATGTACCCTGAGACTTCATCATTTTGCATGACATTTTATTATTATTTGAACAATGTTTTCAGAGTGAAGTTCAGTCGAAGCGTAGATGTTCACTGCACACCCAGGGCAGCAGCAGACGCAATTTTTGGTCCTTTGCAGCATTACCCTGGAGCTAAGTTGATGTGGTCTGGTATACGCACAAATGTTCACCCGTTTAATGTCTGTGTGGTGTGCTATTGGTTCTGGTATCTGTTGCTGTTTTAAAGTACCATCCGATGGTGGTTTTTTTAGTGTGCTGTGTTGTACGAATCTGTCTTGATTTTGCTACACAGTAGATCTCTTTTACATGCTGGAGGATCTTATATAACCAAAAATGTCTTTCATTTTCAGATCAAATGGTGGTTGAATATTTTTAAGATTAAGTCCGATTGTGGTAGGCTTTCCTTTTTTATTTAAAGAACCGAAAAATTACTGGACAATTAGTATATATTAGGACACTACAGTGACCATATATAGATTGAACAACTTGATCATCTATTGAATGATTTTACAAATTGTTTATTTCATAGTTTTAAGTTGCCTGTCCAATTACTATATGCTTCTGGAGAAGTGTAGCATCCTTGTCGAGCGTAGGCATTTTTCTATTTATAATAATTTATGTATTCATTAATAATATTATACATCATACGTGGGGGGGGAAAATGAAATAGATCGAAACAAGGGTGCAGAATCAGTGCATATTGAGGATGATGACAAATGTAAAAAATAAGGTTGGTCATATCTTTCACTTCACCAGATTGGTAGAATTGGTCTGTTTTCAATAGCTTCTACAGTAGGTGTGAAAAGCATTACATCCTTTGGACTTGTGCTACAAGGAATTAAAGTACTAGGATAAGTAGGTTTGAAAAACATTACATCCTTTGGACTTGTGCTACAAGGAATTAAAGTGCTAGGATAGATATTTAAGTCTAAAATCCACAATTTATATTAATTAATAATTGTGTTATCTCAAAGTCATAGTCGTCCTAGACATAGGCCTCCCGACTCATCATAATTTATACAATAACATATTCAGTAAAATTTCACGAGTGGGTTTCATCATAATTTATCTTAATAAAAAATATCCCTCTTTTTCTATTTGAAATATATATGTAAGAGGGTAAAACTAAACTTTGAATATTCAATGTGGAAATTAATAAAAAATATCCCTCGTTTTTCTATTTGAAATATATGTAAGAAGGTAAAGCTAAACTTTGAATATTCAATGTGGAAATTCACATGCATGTTCCAACAAAGCGTATTAATCATGTATGCATGATGATTAGAGGTGCAATGACATGTCCCACCTAAATTCTACTGCAAGACAGCATAGGAATATGTCCGACATGCTCTGGAAGGCCCCGGAACTCTCTAAAATTGTCTAGAAGATTGAAGAGAAGACTAGAGAGGTCCAGAAGGTTCCAGAGACTTGTAGAACCGTGTGAAAATGTCTCGTAGGCATTAGTTCTCTCTAGACTTGCTAGCATGAGTTCTAGGTCCGTGACATGGAGCCTTGTCTTTGTTTAAAATAATATTTCTTCCCATTTATAGGAACAAAAATTTCTAGAGACTTACTTCATCATAGCTTATTTTTAATGTACAAAAAAACAAACAAACACGTCTGTAACTTTTTTCCGTTGTTATTATTTCCCCTTACTTAATTGAGTTTTACGTGGAGAACAGATTTTCAGCTGTGGTACTTTCTTGACCTCAAGTTTCCACGTTTTCCTTATGTCATTGGCTGAGTGGTTGAGATTTTGATAGACACAAGTAAAAGCCTTTTTGGTTAATTTGTTTTTTATTTTGGAAAAAGGTCAATTCATGCCTAAGAAGGTTTTTGACTATAAGTATATTTTAACTTATTTACACATTTGATAAACATAAAAAAAGTACTTGTACGTTGAAATAGGTTAAAAATTATAAGTTGATCATCTTTTACTTATTATTTTTTAATTTGTAAATATTTTTAGCGTGATTAAGTATTTATGTATTTTATTCTTAATATTTTTTTAATTCTTAAAATAGAACTTTTATATAACTATTTATTTATTAAATCAGTCTCGCCACTTAAAATATTTTTAGCATTTAAAATATATCAATCACTATTTATAATAACAATAACTATATCGACTAATTCGGACTCAATCAATGTTCGGAATCAAGTAAAAATAAACACCCTAGAAATTAGTCATGTTCGAAAAACAAATAAGAAAGTTTTGATTCTCTGGAGTCGGAATGTAACCCACTCTCATCATGTTATGGCACACATCAGTGGCCAAGACAATTATTCTGTTTCTTAACTTCTTAATGCAATGGCTTCATTACCAAAAAAAAAAAAAGTCACATCGACTTATTTTTACTTGTCTACTATATTATTTTAGAATATTTAATAATTTTTATTCACTTTATGAAATTAATAGATAATTCTATATTTAATTTCTAATTTATCCTTATCATCAATTATAATTATTTTTCTATTACATTTTTCAAGACATTATATTTATTACATTTAAAGGATAGTTTAGTAAAATTACTCGTCATTTATTGCCACTAAATTTTTTCTAAGTTAATAATACACGATTATTATTATACGAATAAATATTTTGAGGCATTCACTAATTCAAATTGTTATCATTAAAAAAAAAAAAGGAAGCCCATTCTACTATTTTTTTATAAAAACACTTTCAAGTCTATCTCTATGAGGTAGTGATAAAGTATGCATACATTTTACTCTCCTCAGTTTCCACTTGTGAGATCCTTGTTGTTGTCGTTGTAAGAAAATACTTTCAAGATTCGAAACTATGTACTTGTGAGATATTTCTAAGAGGGTCGTTTAGTATGGTGTATAAGAATAATGCTAAATGGAGGGATATATAATTTGGCAGAGTGTATAAGAATAATGCGAACTAGAGTTATTAATAATGTTTGGCAGCTTGCATTATTTATACATAGATATATTTTATGTATTGTTTAATTTGATGCATTAAAAATAACATGTATTACATAAAAAAGTATATTGACAAAAATACCTTCCATATTTATAAAAAAAATTTTGAGAGACAATTAAATCCTTAACTATACTAATGCATGCATTATTAATACCTAAAAATTCATGATATTAGTAATGCAAAATTTAATAACAATAGAATATATAACTAACATAAATATTAATTATATATATAATAATAATAATAATATACCTAGTGAAATTTTTCAAATAATGTTTGAAGAGAATAAAATACATGCAAATTTTATTATTTATCTTACGGAGACAGATAGACTGTTGAAAAAAAAAAGAAGCCAAGGTACCCTTACTCTATCACCATCCGTGAACCGTGATGATGATAGCAGGCGGCTTTAGTTGCGTGGTCTTAAATTCTGTGCCTTCCATAAAATAAAAATAATTTCAATTAGCGGTCTATAACATGACATGCAACATATTACCTGTATTTTACTAATATGTTTTTCGGGAGAATAATAGTACTTTATCAATACTCTATATAATGTAGAAAAAATGTCACCAATCACCATATTGATTATTGAAGTCACCCTTGGTGTTGTACGGTGAGAGGAAGAGGTCCTGATTAGCCGGAAGGAGACCAAAAAATGGAAGCAGAATATGGAAAGTCGTCTTCTGTAAAGACTCCATTAATGGACGATCGAGAAAAACAGAGTCTTGTTGATGAATCAAGAAATAATGGTGGTAGGTATAGCAAGGAAGAGATTGTTGAGGAAGTGAAGAGGCAAGTATGGCTAGCAGGACCTCTTGTGAGCGTTAGCCTTTTGCAATTTGCTTTACAGCTTATAGCCATTATGTTTGTCGGTCATCTTGGAGAATTGCCCCTTTCTGGTGCTTCCATGGCTAATTCCTTCACTTCTGTTACTGGTATCAGCCTTTTGGTCAGTAATTCTACTCTTGTTAACTAAAAAAGATCTGTCTTTTTCATTTCTGAACATTCAAACCCAACTTTCGATTTTTCGATTTACAACAATAATTCTTTGTTGGTACTGTAAATTTCTTAAAATCAGAGACACCCAAACTTTATGGCTCGGAAGGAAATCAATAATAATACAGTATTCCTACATTGGGCCTGAGCTACATTCACCAGTGGTGTGGTGAAACTTTTTCGAAGATATAAGTTAATAATTATTGAACCTTTGTACAAAAATTATCCATCGAAAATATTGGCTCCGCCGTTGTCCTACATCTTATTAATAGAATTTTTTTCTTCCTTGTTTTCTAATAGATGGGGATGGCAAGTGCATTGGACACATTTTGTGGACAGTCTTATGGAGCAAAGCAGTATCATATGCTTGGCGTTCATATGCAGAGAGCTATGATTATACTTTCACTTGTAAGCATACCTCTTGCTGTAATCTGGGCAAACACTGGCCCTATTCTCAAGTTTTTAGGCCAAGATCCTAGTATATCTGATGAAGCTGGACATTATGCCTTGTATTTTATCCCTGGTGTTTTCGCTTACGGTTTGCTTCAATGTGTTGTGAGATTCTTGCAAACACAAAGTATTGTCATCCCTATGGTGTTATGTGCTGGAGTTACAACCTTAATACATGTCGTCATGTGTTGGATTTTGGTCTTCAAGTCTGGCCTTGGTGTCAAAGGAGCTGCTCTAGCTAACTCAATCTCTTACTGGCTTAACTTCTTGTTTTTGGCTCTTTATATCAAGTTTTCTCCTTCATGTGCGAAGACCTGGACAGGGCTGTCAAAAGAAGCTTTGAAGGATATGCTTACTTTTATTAGACTTGCAATTCCCTCTGCTATCATGGTGTGGTCAGTCTACTTTCATCGATTTTTCTTGCATGTTCCATACTTGGGATACTGGTTTGTGTATTGATTTTAACCTGTCTACTTTGACGATTATCAACAGCTTAGAGATGTGGTCGTTTGAGCTAATGGTTCTGCTTTCTGGCCTCCTTCCAAATCCACAGTTGGAAACCTCAGTGCTCTCAATCTGGTTCGAATTGTGCATCTCTCATTTAACGCATTATCTTCCCACTGGTTTACCAAGCAAAAATTTCCATTTTCAAGCCTTACTGATTTGCTTCATTGGTTCTTAGTCTTAATACAGCTGCAACAGTTTGGATGATCCCTTTTGGACTGAGTGGTGCTGTGAGGTTAGTCAGCGAAAAAATGTGTTATTTCGGTTCATGTTAATTATGAAGTGCAACCTCGCAGCAGTGATTTACTTGGCATAACTCTACTAATTATGAAGATTAACCAAAAAGAATTTGATAAATGAAGATGGGAGATGCATTTTCCAGTTCTGTTTGTTTGATCATACTTTTGTGCAATGCAGTACCCGTGTCTCAAATGAATTAGGAGCAGCCCATCCTCAGCTTGCACGTTTGGCGCTGTATGTTGTCTTAGCGATAGCTGTTATTGAGGGGCTTGTGTTGGGATTGGTCGTGATATTAATACGTAACGTATGGGGATATGCTTACAGCAATGAAATTGAAGTAGTTAGATACATAGCCATCATGATGCCACTTCTTGCAACATCAAATTTCTTGGATGGCCTTCAATGTGTTCTCTCAGGTATATCTGATGCAACGGATTTTACTAAGGCCATATATATGTTTTGAAACTATATAGTCGCATTTCACATCCAGGTGCTGTAAGAGGATTTGGATTGCAGAAAATTGGAGCAATTATTAACCTTGGATCCTATTATTTGGTGGGAATTCCTTGTGCTGTCTTGCTGGCTTTTGTTCTTCACATTGGAGGGAAGGTAACAACTTATTGTTTACGCTACCCGTGCATCTAACTTTTCTTAATTACCTCAATGTGATGAAGATTCGAATTACAAACAGGGACTATGGTTGGGTATTATTTGTGCACTCCTAGTACAAGTGTTGTCTCTTCTATTCATCACGCTACGTACCAACTGGGAACAAGAAGTAAGTAACTTTTACAATGACAGAGCTTTTAAATTTTGCTATATATAGCTTATGAGTTTTTGTTGATGTTTATATAGGCAAGGAAGGCTCAAGATAGAGTGGAACAAACAACATTACCAGTGGAGTTAGTGTACTGAATTGAAGTAATTGAACTAAAGATTTTGACTTGTTAGACGGTTTATCGTCTAAGCAGAACTCCATTTTTATTTGCTTTAAGTTCAATTATTTTTGCTTCATGTTCAGACAAAAATGATTAATGTTTAAGCAGAAATGCATGAACTTTGACTCAATATGTAACTTAAAGATACTGTATCTCAATTTTGTGTCTAAATTAATATGTACAAAAAGTTACTATAAAAAGTGAACGCAGATCAAGGATCTGTGTTGAGCCCTTTAGGGTAAGAACAGTGGGAGGAGACTCAGAGTATTTTCCTGTTGAGATGGGACTCCATCATAGATCTGTGTTAAGCCCTTGTTTGCCTTGGTGATGGATGAGTTGACGCGATCTATCCAAGAGGAGGTACCATGGTGTATGCTATTTGTAGATGACTTAGTACTGATTGATGAGATCCGGACTAAAGTTAACGACAGGTTGGAGGCTTAGAGACACGCCTTGTCGCCTTGGAATCCAAAGGATTCAAATTGAGCAGGACCAAAACGGAATACTTGGAGTACAATTTCAGTGTTAAGAGGGATGAAGCAATGATGTGAGGTTTACCACTCAACCTATTCCCAAGAAGGAAAACTTTAAATATTTGGGGTCCATCATCCAGAATAGTGGTGATATCGACGATGATGTCACATACCGTATTGGGGCAGCATGGACCAAATGGAGACTTGCATCTGGAGTATTGTGTGATAAGAAGATACCACCTAAACTCAAAGGTAAGTTTTACAGATTGGTGGTTAGATTATCTTTGCTGTACGGGAATTAGAATAGTAGGATAATTGGTTAGTAGGGTTAGGTGGTTACCTAGTCAGGTATGCCTAATAGGGTTGAGTAGTAGTGTTTTGCATACATTCTACCCTCCCCAGACCCCACTTGTGGAATTTCACTAGGTATGTTATTGTTATTGTTGTTGAAACAGGCTTCCTCGCGAAACTTTTAGGAGTTGTTTGGTGTGGAGTATAAGATAAAATAATCATAGGATAAAATTTTTATCCCAATGTTTGGTCGGAGGTATTAAGTAATTCATATCTCACTATTTTTATCTTAGTAATAGAATAAGTTATCTTATATATATGATGAAATAACGTATTCTATGATAACTTATCCTGAGATAACTTGTTCTCAACCAAATGACCTTTTAGAAACTAAAAGAGGCAGGCTTATCAAATGGATCAGGTTTTAACCAGTATTAGGTACGTTTGGGCTCATCTCCATTGATTCCATTGTTAGGCCCAAACATCGACGGCCCAAACAAATGATCCTGACCCGTTCCACGTGTTTATGCTTCCACGCGTACAACTTATTCTTCAATAAAATACAACTCCTTTTGGTCTCTTTTATATGTTGTCTTTACTATAAATATATAGTTCTTAATATATGTCATTTCACAAAATCAATGCACAAATGACACTGTTCTTCCTATTTTACCCTTGATAATTAATGAGTTTTAAAAAGATATATTTGATTAACTAAAAGAACTAAAAAAGAAATTAGTACACTGTATACATTAAATAAGGGCAAAATGATAAAGTCATTTTTTTCTTAATGCAAGTATCATCATAAAGGTGACATAAAATTCCTCTGATCCCTTTATATATCACCTTTTGTGATTGCACTTGCATTAAAAAATGAAGAGACTTTACTCAAAATCACAAAATTTATACCATCATTTAATCAAAGAAAAGAAAATAAGAAACAGAAAAGGATGGGAATAGATCTGAAATTACATCACTAAAAATAGACGGTTTCCTATCTATAGGAAAACGCATAATAAAAAATAAACTTTCACTGAAATACTAAGAACCTTCTTAATTTTTTTCATTTCCTGTATGAAAACACTAATATCAAAGTCAATGCAAAAATAATGAATTTTTTAGCAATGTTAGTTAAGTCCACGTGAATCGATATAAATGTTAAATCAAGAGTTTGGTATCGAAAAATTCACAAACCAGTCAGAATGAGTTTTGGTGACAAAAGGTAACTTTGCTGCAGCAAAATATATAACTTTACCACCTAATTTTCAATAGTTGAATGATTCTTTACCAATGAACTTCTTAAAAGTGTGTTGCATAATTTAATTCATATCAAGAAAAATAGCCAGCAGACTCAGTTACCAACTTTTTTTAAAAAATTTCTATCCGATATTCGATATCCACATTGAAATCTAACTAATTCAAATGCACGTCGGGAAGTCCCACTTGAGGTTAAAGCATTCCTACAAAGGCAACTCTATACCCAAATTCGAACTTGAAACCTTCGTTAAAGACGAAAGAGTACTTACCGCTCCACGATGATCCTCGGTGGTCAGATACCACCTTATAATAAGTCGAAAGGATGATTAAAATATAACAGGCAGGTAAGACACAACGATACCTCTTTGTAATCCAATGCTCAATTGGACAATATGTTTTTGGCCCAATTTAACAAGGGCAGGTGGCATATATTATATCCATTAATTAATTGACATATTTAGGTTAATTTTTATTTTTGGTCTATTTCTTTTGTCAACATATAATTGATTATTGCTTTGCTCTTTTTACAATGCATTAAACTATATATGTAAGGTATTTGTAGTTAATTTACTTGGCTATAATTGTAGTTGCTGCTGACCCTTTAAAATTTCCAAGTGGTTTTATAACAACTTTAGTTGAAAAGTTCCTTTCAATCCTGAAAATCATGACAAGAAATTGATACTCAAAATGAAACACAAACATCACCTAATTATTATAGAATATAAACAAATAGCCATATGATTGCGTTACCTGTAACCAACATTGCCTTTTTCCAATTCATGCAAACAATATAATTATTGTTCACTCAGCAAGTAAGCTAGTTCAATTATAGTGGACATGAGAAGTGGTGTTTAAATAATAACACCTTCTCTTTAAGCCAAAATTAAGTGTAGACTTATTAGCTTTCTGTCACAAAAAAAAATGTATGATCCCATGCTAGCAAAGAGCTTTAGTCAGTATGAAAGAAAATCATTTGGATGGTGTGCCTTTGTTGTATTCTTAATTGTTGTGTTCACCAGTTGCATGGTTTTCAAGAATCATTTGCAACTCTCATCAGTTAGTAAGTCTTCTGCACTTAATAATGTTCCAATTCACCTTTGTATTAAAATAAGTTGATTTTTTTAATTTTGTTTGTAGATGATAATGCTATGAATTTACAATCATCTATAAATGCTGCTGAAGATCTGTTTGTGATCAAGGACACAACACCTCTCAAGACATTAAGTAAGTGAACATTGGGAATTCAAGAATCTCGTTGAAACTTAGTTTGGACATAGATTTGATTGAAACTTGAAAAAAAACATATGCATTGCACTCGAAAAAAAGTTTTGAGTGGAAAAAGATCAGTTCATGTATAACCAAACTGACGTTTTGAAAAAAAATGGATGTCCAAATGGCTCCTTTAACTTCTTATATTGACACTAGGACAATTTTTTTTTTTTTGCAGGAAGAGAGAAAAAGGATGTAAAACCAATATGTTATGTATTGGAACCATTGTCTGATTACTGTGAGACCAAAGGGGACATAAGGGTACAAGGAAATTCCTCAACAATTTTTGTTGTTATGTCTCATAATTTCAACATTTCTGCTGAGAACAATTCATGGACCATACAACCTTATCCCAGAAAAGGTAATGCAGGGGCAATGTCAAGTGTTAAATCTTGGACAACAAAATTAGTACAAGACGGCGAAAAAGTCCCAAAATGCAGTGTGTATCATGGCTATCCAGCACTTCTATTTTCACTTGGAGGATATTCAGGAAACCATTTTCATGATTTCTCAGACTTACTCGTCCCAATCTTTTCAAATTCGCGTTATTTTAATTCAGAGGTGCACTTTCTTGCCACAGATTATAAGTCGTGGTGGATAGGTAAGTACAGAACATTGCTCAACAACATGTCTAAGAACAAAATTCTTGACATTGACAATGAAAAGGAAGTACATTGCTTTCCTAGTGTGACAACAGGCCTTAAATCTCACAAAGAATTCGGAATTGATTCCTCAAAGTTCCCAAATGGGGTGTCAATGCGCGATTTTAGACAGTTGTTGAGGAGCTCATTTGCTTTATACAGAGTTGAGGCCATCAAGATGAAGGATGATACTGTTACGAGACCACGTTTGCTGATCATGTCGAGGAAGAAATCGCGAATATTATTAAATGAAGACGATGTAAGACAAATGGCTGAAGCTATGGGGTACGAGGTTGTCCTGGCAGAGGCTAACCTTAGTACAAATCTGTCGAAATTCGCGCAAGTTGTTAATTCTTGTGATGTGATAATGGGAGTTCATGGAGCTGGATTAACCAACATGGTTTTTCTCCCTAATAATGCAGTTTTAATTCAGATAATTCCTTTGGGAGCAATGGATTATTTGGCTAAACGGGATTTTGGAGATCCTGCAGGAGAGATGAACATAAAATACTTGGATTATAAAATAGGTGTGATGGAGAGTTCTTTAGTGGAACAATATCCACTTAATCATAAAGTTTTTAAAGATCCATCATCATTTTTTAGGGAAGGATGGGGTGTATTTAGATCAATTTATTTAGATAAACAGAATGTAAAAGTTGATCTTAATAGGTTTAGGTCCACTTTGTTAAAAGCTACACAGTTTCTAGCCACTTCTTGATTTTTTGCACTATAGTGTACATGTTTAATGGCATTTTATCTACTACTTGGGTGATTTTCATTGATGAACACTTGTGCAATGTAATAATAGGAGGAATTTAAGTTATATATACTGACAATAAATTTTAAGTTATTGGATATTTTGTACTATTTATATCATGTTTTCGACAAACTCATGTTTAGCAATAGAAAAAAGATCTAATATAACACTTGCTATGGTTTCGAGAGGAGTAATTTTTGCGCCTAAAAATTCTGAACCATATATGTTATTTATAGAGGGTAAAAAGTCAAATTTGCTCGCCAATTATGCAAAATGAAATAGATTTGCCTTTCATTAATAGTTGTGGTCAAATATGCTGCTAGTTGAGATCAAATATGTCCTTGAACTATGTGAAAGATTCAAATTAATCCCTAATTATGTGACACGTAACATCATTGGGTACTAACTTTCACTGTCTAAAAATAAAGATAAATTTATTCTATTTCGCATAGTTAAGAGACAAATTTAACCATAACTACTGCTATATGATTAAATATATTTCATTTCACATAGTATAGAGGAAAATTTAATCCTTTATCCTTTACATAATTATTCTCCCATTAGGAGTTTTTTTTGTCATTTACTTTATTGGAAAATCTTATCTAACACTTTATCAATTCAAACTACACAGATTCAAAATTCAAATTTTAAAGAGGACTAACAAATTAATTATCATTTTCATCCGATCAAAAAGATTTATTATGTAACTATCTAATTAATTATTTAATTGTGTAAGTCTTTTTTTTTAAAAAAACTATTGCATTGCATATAATTTAAATAGTACTTAACAGATATTATCACAAAATAGAATATAGGTAGAATAAATAATATAATAAATTGAATTGTCAATTTTTCTTGTGCTTCCACATGTCACTGCGACCTAACATTGACTTGTGCTCTGATCAATTAGCACGATTGTTTTTGTATTAAAGAATTTATTAATGTTCATGAATGGAAAAAAAGGGAATATTTTGGTATAAATGATGTCAAGTTCGAATATGTATTTTGCTACAAATAAAATTGAATTTTATTTTCATTCACCACATTTGTCTATAATCTAGAGGATCCAAAATTTCCTCCCAAACGTGCCTCCCATCATATTTGAGGAATATTGGTAAAATGTCCTACTCTTAAACCAAACTATTTTCTTGGACCATTCAACATAAGTTTTCCCTTTTTAATTTTCCTTTTGGGAATGTCAAGAATATATACATATATATATATATATATATATAACGTTATTTCTATTTATTTTCTTTTTGTAAGATGGCTAAAGTCAATTCAATATATCAATAGAAATTGTGCAAATATAACTCTTAGAAATTATCCTTCCCCAGACAAGATTAGATTTCGATAGTATTGGAGCGAGCTAATATTTTAACTTTATAAAATTTAAAATTTTAAAACGATAACAAACAAAATATCAAAATTATCACCTAATATTATAATTTATAAAATTTTAAATTACCGTCTAACATTTTCTCATAAAATTTCCATACTCACCATATCCTCAACTGAGACAAACTCAATCCGACTAACAACCGACATATGGATAACAACACATTTCAAGTAGTGGTTCATATTGGTATCTCAATGAATAATCATTTAAAATCCATTTAAATATATCATTGATTTGTAAGATATCAGTAGTATTTTTCAAGTTACAATCTCTTAAGATGTGATCATAATACAGTAATTAATTTCACTTTCTTTTCTTTAACCAGGCAGATGAGATTGACTTATTTACATATTGCAACTTCTTTCATTAAATTTCTAGTTATAGTGAAAGTTAACCGTTGTCAAAATTCAACAGCTTTTCTTATATATCGCAATAGAAAAATGTCAAGATATAAAGAAGTGAGTGAAATCAAGGAGAGTCCACATGCAATATATATACATAAAAAATATATATATACATATATATATATATATATATATATTTATCTAACTACACAATGTAATTTTTTAACGAAGGAGTGTCTATTGACACCCATCAAAGGTCTTCCATTGTACGACAATACCCCTGCTCTCCTAGTTCAAAAGTGAAAGGATTATTAGTATTGCGGCCTTCATACAAGGAGAGTCAGTCATTAATTAAAATTCAATAGTAGATAAAAATGATTGAAACACCTATATTTATGAGGATGAGTATAGACAAGAAGGAGTTAATGGGCTGATCAAAGCATCGATTGCTTCTACCGCTAACTTTCTTCAATCTTTTTGACACTTTATTATCAACGAACTCTCCCATCCCACCCCCACATAGTTTTATCAGCATGACATCAAGCTAGTACAGCCTATCAGCAAGGAGCTATTAATTGAATGATCAAAGTATCGGTTGCTTCTGCCCTTGGCCTTCTTCAATTCCCTTGGATACCTTTAGATCAATGAACTACCCCCTTCCCTCCTCCATTCCACAAGTAGGTGGTGACATAGCACAAATTTTTAGCGCGCATCAAACTTGTTTTTTTTTTCCAACTAATAACTCAATTTTTGTTACGTTGCGTATAGAAACTAATCAAAAGATCTTGAAAAAGAAAAAACAATAATTAGCATTAAGCTTTTCACATTTAAGCAACCATTAATTAATGATTTCCTCTTTTTCACTTTAAAGCATTACTTATAATTAAGCAACAAAAAGAAAAAAATTTAACTCCATTAACAACAAATAATGACCCAAATTAGCATCTTGCATTAAACTTCCATACCACTTAGTAAACTTAATAACTACTTGCTATCTATATTTTGTTGAACAAGTAATTTCTATCCAAATAAATACTTTCTAAATGCACGTCTAATTAGTTCCCACCTAAATTCATAATCTTGGTATTTAACATAAAGAAAAAATCAACAAAATCTTAACTATATTTACTTATTGAGTATGTTTGGTAATTAAGGTGCCGGCCATTACAGATCCTATTTTTAGAAATGGACTCAATTTTATCACATAAATGTATTAGTCAACTTTGATATATCTTTCAAATTAGAAACAATATAAAATTTTAATTTGCAAAAATGTCCTAAATAATCGTGGAGACCATTCACTAAAATTTATTTATATAAGAGAAAGAAATAACGTCATGCTTGTCATTTAGAATTGCAAATACTAGCATTTTCTCACTTCTTTAATTAAGTTAGTTTGGGAGGTTTCAAAAAAGTCTTTTGTTATTATATTTCTAGCAACATGAAGTATGATAGTTTTTTTGCCAGGAGTTTTAGTAAACATGAGCAGAAGAAATTAAGAATTGGAGCATTTGTTAGTTGTTTCATTTTAGCAGCTACATTTTGTATTCTCTTCAAGCCTGAACTTCATCATTTTCGCGTTAGTAAGTTTCTAGACCTCTTTCTTTTATACTGTCAGTATATATATATATATATGAAGTACGATATAAGTTCCATCAACTTATGTGTTGAACTTTGTTTAATGTTTTTCGCGTCTATGTGAACTCTTTGAAACATAATGTTTTGTGTGACAGTGAATGTTAAGGTTTCTCTTCGTGGTAGACCTAAAATTCTAGCAATAACAGAGGAGGTAACTAAGCCAAAAAAGCCATGTAAGTTAATTAGCATAAAACTTTTTGTAAATGAGCTTAACTTTGTCTAATTACTTACCATACATATAAATTTTTTTAATTTCAGATTTCGAAATCGAACAAGAGAAACCAATTTGCAATGTTACACATCCAAGATCTGATGTGTGTGAGATGAATGGTGACATAAGAATTCATGGAAATTCATCAACAATATTTTTCATTTCAGTTGATGAAGAAAAAAACAAGACATGGAACATAAGACCATATGCCAGAAAAGGTGACAACAGAGCAATGGACAGTGTTACAAACTTAGTAGTAAGAAAAGTTCATTTTTCTCAAGAAATTCCAATTTGTACAAGAAATTATACTGTCCCTGCTGTTGTTTTTTCAACTAAAGGGTATGCTGGGAATCATTTCCATGATTTCACTGATGTGCTGATTCCATTATTCCAAACATCGCGACGTTTCAATGGAGAAGTTCAATTTCTGATTACTAACTACAGGCCCTGGTGGATGAAGAAGTTCAAACCAGTGGTACAAAGATTGTCAAATTATGAGGTTATTGATATTGACAAGGAAAAAGATGTCCTTTGTTTCCCAAGTATGACAATTGGCTTAAAAGCCAACAAAGAATTCAGCATCAACACTTCAGAATCTTCTTACTCCATGATGGACTTCACAAGATTCTTGAAAACTATTTATTCCTTGAAGAGGAAATCCGCGGTGAGGTTGAAAAAGAATAAGCCAAAACTTCTTATCATTTCAAGAAGAAGAACGCGGCGTTTTACTAATGTGGAAGAAATTGTTGCATTGGCTACAAGCTTGGGGTTTAAAGTAGCTGTGGATGAAACAGGGGAATATTTACCTCAAGTCGCAAAAAAAGTGAACTCCTTTGACGTACTAATGGGAGTTCATGGTGCTGGATTAACAAATATGGTTTTTTTGCCACAAAATGCAACTGTAATACAAATTGTCGGATTGGGAATGGAATGGGTATCCAAGCAAGACTTTGAAATTCCAGCAATGGACATGAATTTGAAGTATTTGGGGTACAACATTAGTGTGAATGAGACTTCTTTAATTCAAAAATATCCACTTCAACATAAAGTCTTAAAGGATCCTCCTGCTAATATGATTTCTCCTAATGGATGGCTTTCATATAGGAAAATTTATTTAGATCAGCAAGATGTAAAAATTGATGTAAATAGATTTAGAGGAACTCTATTGAAAGCATTAGAGCTTTTACAGAGTTGAGTTTTTTTTTTTTTTTTTGGTATTTCTAAAATAAACAAAGCAAGGATTTAATTAGTCTTGTTTCACTTTCCTTTATTTGGTTTTTACTTGGATTTTGTAGTTAGTTCATTTTTGTCTTTTTTTTTCTAAATCCGGTTGGCATTCTAGTGAAAGTCAATCTAGTGTCTAAAAAAGGAAAAGAGAAATAAAACTTTGATATAAGAGCCCGATGCATCTAAAAAGAGAGGGAAACAAAACAGGTGTCTGGCTTCGGTACAGTGGAAAATCTAATCGAAATTGATTACTCTAAAAAAAAGTTGTTGATTTATTCGTTGAGCAATTTCAATAATAGTTTAAATTTTTATTTATTATTGTGTTATTGATTTTTTCTTAACAGATCAACCAATAATCCTTCATAGTTTCATGCGCTTATTTTTTACTATATCAAATTTTCAATTATTCTACAATGTCATAGTGTTTGATTTCCACTAAAATACAATTTACCAACTCATGTGTATTATTATTTAATTTGTCATTATTTCTAAGTAGAAATCTTTTTAAAATCTTAACAGTTAACCTGACAACAATAAGTAACCAATAAGTCAATATCTTAATAGTCCTATAACAATTTACAAATCATAACCGATAGACAAAAATTGAATCGATGCAAGCATATTTAAAGTCTTGACTTTCAGACCACAACTTTAGTAGTACCAATTATCTCATACGTAGGAGCAACTCCAAGGACATGTAATCAAATGTACATCTATAATATACATCTATAATACACAAACAAAAACGCATATCGAGATTGTTATAAGTAGTCGCAGGGGAACACTTGTAAATAATCTGCCCCCAGAATTCCAAACGAAAATCTCAAAGAAGCCGGAAATGCACCATTTATATATTAGTCACTGAGAATTTAAAGGCAAAATACATTCATCTATGATCATGATCATCCACGAGTCTCTATAATACAACTTTGTATTTGGTGTACAACTCTCCATTTTCCTCCTACACATCCTTTCATAAGTAATAATGAATTCATACAAGGTATAAGTATCAGTGTAATCCCGAGGCCGAGCTGATCATTCAGGTCACACACATCTACCCATCCAAACTAGGTGACAGTTCACTTCTCAGTGAAAGAATTGATCGACCAAGCCAAACTTACTTGAGAGTTTGACTAGCTTTAAGGCAGAACGCTGGATAGAGAATATAGACATCATGGTGACCAGAGTGTAGTGAACTTTAACACAAGCCGCCAAAAAGGAAGATGTCGCATTGATTAATTCCTCCCACAATGCCAATACTCAAATACAGTAGCTCCCTCGAGATTGCCTGGAACCCGCTTAAAAAATGGAACTCCAATAAGACTCATTATATATAACGTTCAAGCTGCATCTTCTTGGCCAAAATCACTCATCCTTTTTCAACCAAGAAAACTAATGCCAGCGAGAACCTCTTTATCCGCGGGACTGTTGGGTTAGCTGCCCTAACATATGCAAAGTTTACCTCCATTTTGTACTATGAAGTTGCTTTTTACTCTTGCTTTTCTTCAGAAGTGCTGACATGTGTTCGACAGCTTTAGAAGATGATTGGGTTTCACCTGTCAACCACTGCAGAGCTTCAGCAGCTGCATCTTTTTCTGCTTCCTTCTTGCTACCACAAGGCTGGCCAGCAAAATTTAACCCATTGAATATTACAGTGGCACGGAACTTATTGTTTTTTAGTTGTGTTGTTTTGTAACTGGGTGATTGGTGGCCAGCCCGACCAAGCAGTGTTTGGAGGTGAGACTTAGGATTCTCACCACCACTGCCCTTCGTTGAAATCACATTTTTCTGCAACTCCTTTGCAGACTTCTTGGGGGACGGTTTACGACCATAGACAAATTTACCTTCACATTGATCCTCTGATACCAGCAATCTGACAGCCTCTAATAGCTCACCATGGCTTCCTACATCAAAATTACGGTCCGAGAGCTGCCAGAAAGCAAACATAAGGAGAGAGAAGAATTTGTGATATGCATCCACTTATAATATTCTTTCCGAAGAATGCATATGAAATGAGATATGTGTGGAACAGTTACAAACAATATCATCCATTCACAGTTGCCAGGAACAACACAACAGAAACGGCAACTATGGAAAACTCAAATGATGATAACACAAACAAAGATGAAGGGATATACATACTTTCTTATGGATAACTTCATTAAGCTCCCTCTTCAAGCTTACATAAGTATTTGCCAGTGAGGGGCTCATGAAAAACTCCAGGTATCCTCCGAGCATCATCAAGTGTCCATCCTAACAAGAGAAAAAGGAGTTTTAAGGGCATGCCAAACACTAAATCGTACAAATAATCATGGAGGATTCAAGAAATGACAACTGAACTCTGCAGAACAACAAAGAAATCAACCTCCGCCCTGTGGGCAGGGGAGCCGATGGTGAGAATAGATAGAGTCAGAGGAAAGAAAAACTTACTAAAGTTTTTCCAGAAATGCTTCCGCCAAATAAGAGTACCACAGAATCAGATACAGCTGTAGAATCACGCAGGAATACTGCATTCACTTTAACTTTCTCGTTGAAGACAAGCCATGGGTATGGAATTTTAGGTTCTTGAGCGTTGACAGAGTTCTAAAGGGAAAAAGGAAAAGCACTATTAAAAGAATGGAACTTCTTGTCAAAAAATTACATGACACGTGTCGAAATTTAAACAAAAATAATTACGCTATGAAGCTTACAGAGTACAAAAGGACTCCACCATCCTCCATTGTCTTCAATGAGATTGACTTCTCCTTGTTCTGTCAGTCCAATATGTCAGTTAGCACATAGATACAGGGAATGAAGGATTGCCATGAGATATTTACGTACATAGTAATATCATTCTGACCTAGCTTAACACTAACCAACCTTTTTATTGATGAACTAGACTAAGACGAGAGTGCAAATATGCATGCAGTAAGCAAGCTAAAGGGTTAATCAAAAAACCATATGAATTGCTAACCTCGATGACCAAGAGAAGGATTGTTAATCAAAATAGCACAACTCACCACTACAGAGCATATGCCAGGGAATAGCCCACCACATACAATAGCTCGAACCAGATGTTCATTATTACTCCAGGCATTACAACTCTGAATGCTATCAACTAAACCAATGTCCTTAAGCCAGATATAAAAATTGCTTTCGAAGGGAGGCCATCGCTCTGAGAGTTTGCGCAGAAAGGAAATTTTTCCAACAGTACTCATAACCAGATTGCTGCCTTTCAGCGTCTTTCCAGCCGTCATAAGCCCGAACAAGAGCAAGATGATCACTGAAGTCACGAGCAGAAAACTGGGCTTTGGCAGACTCAGCAAGCTGCAAAAAGTAATAATTCAATATATGACACATGATCCTCAAGAAAAAGAGACTACAGTGAAACCAAAAATATAAGGTGACCAATTGCTAATTGAAGAGGTTCAGTAAATGGGAAAAGATCTCAGTCCAAACATTGTTCCCAAGCAAATTACTTTAGTCACAACCACTATTCATTTGCGCTAATGCTGAAAAAGGGAGTAAATTTACATTTTACAGTACCCAAAACTAACTTGGGAAAAAGGCAACTGAAGACCTGCCAAGCATAAAGAGATATGTTCACAGAGCAACTTTTGAGATGCATGCACGTAAAACATATTAAATCTGTTGCTCATTAAGACAATATACAGAGATTCCTTACTTAAAGAAAGAGATATATGTATCACTGAAAGAAAAAGACAAAACAAGAACATATTTAGACATTATTTGAGTCACTCAAAGAAACAAGAGCATTGTAAGATCATCCATCTTCATCCATAAATCAGAGAATATTAACTTACATCCTTCTTGTCAAATGGCATTAAAAATGGGTCTCTAGCACTTAAACCAGCAACAATTGTCAGAACTGGATCCAGGCAGTTGAATACTACACCTAATATTATCATTTTCCCCAGTTTTGGCTCAACTGGAAGCATTGATAGGTTGTGTCCTACAGGAATATTCAGAAGTTAAGTTTTCTGTAACCAAAATAATGGTGGAGAAGCCTATGGAGAAAATGCTGGATGATTTATTAAAGTTCAGCAATGCTTTACCAAGTACTGTCAGATTTTCATCGTCATCTAGAGCCCCAATTGTCTTCAAATACTTAATAGCATTTTGAACCTGCAAAACAATAATCGCAATTACATGTGAATCAAATTAACCACAAAACGAACAAGATATATGTCCATTAAACATAACGTCATGGAGCCAGAATTGTCAAACGAAGAAGTATACTAGACAACTTAAATCAAGGTCTGGTTGAAAGGCAGATGTTACATACTCTTCACCTGGTAGGATGCACATATATCTTTACCCGCGTTTTCATGAACAAAAAGTGAAAATTAAAAGAGCTTAGTAGTTTACCAGTCCAGGCACTTAGACGTGATGTCATATACTCATATGTGCATACTTGGTTGTTCGGTGTCATTAGCTATTGAAAGCATTGAAAATTTTGAAATGGAGAGCTTGCAAGTTCCTTCCTGATTATTTCCCTCCCACAATGATTTAATCCATTTTACTTACCCTCATTCTCCAATTTCAGTCTCACAAACTACCACACATTCAAGAAACTAGCTCAAAGAGTTGGTCCCAACTTACAGATAGTGGTTCTGGTAACTGGATTGCCTTGGATAGAAAGTCTGAAATACTTCCAAGTTGTAAGCGTTTGATCTGCAGGCATAAGGACTGTAATGGAGTTCTCAGAAGCTCTGGTAGTTGATAATCTGCAAAAGCTTCAAATACACATCTAGGATAGAGATGATAGCACTCCCCAGGTTGAACACGGCCAGCCCTTCCTTTTCTCTGGAAAGTTAAAAGGACATACAGTTGTGATGTCGATTCCACAGCACTAACTAAATAGCTCAAAAAAACTAAAAAACTGGGGGTCGGACGACCTATACCCCAAATTACATAATCATTTTGCGTATTGCAAATGTTGAAGAAGGTAGATCGTATCTATCTTACTTGCCGAGCGGAAGCTTTTGAAATCCAAGAAGGAAGCAAACATGGAGTGTTGTTGATTGCATCATAAGATGTCTCTTTTGCCTTTCCACAGTCGACCACAAAAACCACGTCATTTATGGTGATACTTGTTTCAGCCATGTTGGTAGCTAACACAATTTTCCTGATTCCATCTTCTGGCTTATCAAAAATCAGTTTCTGTTTGCAAGCAAATAAAGATCAAAAGCTAAGAGAGTACAACAATATGTAAATTATATGAACAGTGAACAGATTCAAATCATAAAGAAGTTTACTTGACCATCAGTTAATGACTTGAACTAGATTCTAAAGCTCTCAATTTGAGCAAGGATGAAACTCAAACTCAATTGACACCTCTAGCTCTCAGGATAATTTCAAATGAAACATTAAAATGGAAGGTAAGAAAGAACCTATTGGCGCCTAATTAGTTTCATGATAATTGTTAACTAATGATTTTGTCATCAGAGCATGTCTTCTGTACTAGGATGAAACTCAAAACACATTTAAGAGAGATACCAATAGATACACACTAATTCATTCTAGAGCCCACAAACAAAAGAAAGAAAATTCACTAAAATAATTCATAACAAAAGATAAGAAAGAAGAACATCAACTATTCAAAAAAGAAAAATTCCTTGATAACCACTAAAACAATATAAAAGACACGAGCTCCTCAAAATCTCAATATTTCTAACACCAATAGGACAAAGATACTTCACTTTTAAATCCAAAAAAGTTAGCATTAGCTTTTCAGAGATACTGGAAGGGCCCGACAGATTCACAGAATTGGTGTGGTGGTTCTGCCTTTTAAATAACCGAAATTCCTCCATAAAGCCATATATGATGATGTTCTAAAATTCTGATTTTCCAAAGAAGTTAAAAGAATATAGAAACAACTATGGGCAAAGAGCATAAAAAATTAACACTTCCTAACAATCAAAAAACAATATAATACTTCCAACTTGGCAATACCTGCTCTGCACTGGCCATGGAACCATGACATGCAAGCAGCAAAACTCTGCTTTGATCCCCCAACAGTGGATGAGCCTGCAGCTGGTCCTTCACAGTATTAATGTCATCCCAACCAGTCATAAAAACCAACACAGCACCAGGCCTTTCGTTTCTACATATGTGACAAAGCACATGCTCAATAAGGTTGAAGCCAATTGAATCAGGATTCCAACAGGATAGTGAATCCCGAGTCCGAGGATTATACTGCCCAAAATCAGCTGAGTCTAGCGCTTCCTGTTTCAAAGCTCAAGTGTGAAACAAGAAACTATCATTCAGAGCCCATGATAACAGCATAGAGAATCTATACCTCAACAGCTGAAGTAATTTGGGTCTTTCTCTTCCTAATAGTCTGTTTCTGCATTTTCCACATCTTGTCTTGACCATAGTTATCAATTTGATTATATGGAGTTAACCGGTATCGAGTCATTTCCAAAATATTTTCCAGAAAATGACTTCGGACTGGATAAGTAAAACCCTGATGAGAACGAGAGAGAAATTAGTCTCCCCTTAAAAAAAAAAGCATTCCAGTTCTAGGAGCAAGAACTCTAAAGCAGCTCAAATACGAAGCTTGTGTCGTAATTCTTTGGCTGTGCAAATAAAAGGATTCTATGGTGTTGCTGAGGTGTAAAATCCTAAACTATATCATGGATATAGTAAGCTGAATGATCGTAATAAAAGGATGTTATATGTTAAAACTGAGTGCAAGTTCTCCATTCCATTTTGTTATAAAAACAAAAGCAACCAACCTACTAAGCTTCAATCCAAATTGGTTGAGTCAGCTATACTACTCATCTTTATCCATTCTATTCTTTTGGCAAGTCAAACAATTTTTACCAAACACCAAGCTGGTTTAAATGCATTTCTAATACAGACAGCTCCATTTTTGTAATTAAAAAAAATATATGTATACGGGTCCATTTCATTCCAATAGTAAATACTCTGTTTTTAGGCAAATTAACAACCTTCTGGCATTTTATACACCATGTTGCTACGTGCATGCTCTGTTGCTAGTGATCTTTCCTGCTCTTGACCAATTACATATGCCTGCACATCTATCTGAATCTTCACATCTATACAACTTTCATATTATAGATATATTGAGCCTTAAAGGCCCAATACTTAATCCTATGTAAAATTGCTGGTCTCAAAACTGCTCTATAGAATTTGTCTTTCGGTATGGCAGGTATCTTTCTATAGCATAGAAATGTCATAGCACTCGTCTCCTTCATTCTAGCCATCCTATTTATTTCTTTATGTGACATCATCACATATAAGCATCTAATTTGCATGCATTTCAAAATATCTTCAAACATGCAAAAATAGTTCAAATACAGTCTACAAGAATCTCCTAGAAAACCACTTTTATGAATTGCTCCTATTTTCTCCCTTTTCTGGTCACAAATAAGGGTATCAGGCTGTCAGCATTTTGACAGGTTTTCACATAATTTGAAGCCTGCATCATGGCATAAAACATTTTAAACCTTCAACTCACAGGAATATGGATCATCGGGGCACCACCATAATAGGAAGAGAAGAGCTCAGCATTAAGAGTAGCACTCATCAAAATCAGCTTTAATTCAGGCCGACGGGGAAGGAGATCTTTAAGGACAATTAAAAGGAAATCTGGAAAGGGAAGACAACTTTAGTAAGCAAATTGAAGTACAAGAGTTAAATTTTTTTATTATTTTTTTTAAAAAAACGCAACATGCCAGGTGGTCAAATACCTTCATTCATTCCGCGTTCATGAATCTCGTCTACAATAACATGAGTGACACCTTCCAACTTTCTATCAACCAGTAATCTCCTCAGAAGAATACCGGTTGTGCAAAATAAGAGGCGGGTATCCCTCCCTCTCATGCCCTCAAGCCTAACCTTATAGCCCACCTAAAAAATTTGGAGAACATAATCAGAAAAATAACATTTTACACACCCAATGCAACACATGTAAAAGAAATAGCAGGAGACAAGAACTCACAGATTCTCCCAGACTCTCTCCGCGCTCTGCAGCAACTCTTTCGGCGACAGACATAGCAGATATTCGCCTTGGTTGAGTACAAATGATATTGCAAGTAGCTCCACGAGCAGCTTCTATTTCAGCTTCTAAAATGTACTGAGGCAATTGGGTAGTCTTACCACATCCAGTTTCCCCAGAAACAACCACCACCTGCAAAACTAAATTTGGTCAGGAAAATTCTTCACATGAACCATTATACGCAGCCTAATTCTAGGAAAGAACACGTCAATCTGACAAAAGTATTCCAACATATAATTATCACTCTAGCTGATATTTCAATTTTTTTGAAAATAAAATGGACTATCAAATAGGCAGGTTAGGGCCCATACTAGAACTTCATGATGTGTTCTTTCCACCATACTACAATATCATAAGCAAAATATAATTGTGAGAGATTCATTGCTCAGTCAAAATTGGAAGTGGAAGATTAAAATCAGGGCAAATAAGAAGACCCATTGATACAATTATTCAACTTAAATATACAGCAATAGCAAAGCCATACAAGTGAATAATTCGATAGAAATGCTAATAACCTGATTCTCAGAAATGGCTCTAAGCAATGCTTCTCTCTCTTTATATGCAGGAAGATTTCTTCGAAGTTCTAGCATCTTCTGGCCTTCAGGTGATCCCTACAGTAAGATGGCCGTCTGTCAAATTTGATATTCAAGATAGTGCAACAAAGACGAATTGCTTATTTCAGTACCTATTCAAGACGCAACTTGATATTTACCATACACAAGTTCTACAAGTAAATTACTGAGAAGTGAGAACTTCAGATCAAGTATTCACTGGAAGTGTGAACCCACTTCACCATCTAATAACTAAGAATGAACTTCTAAAACCTTTGACAAAGACGAAAGAAAAATTAACGGTCAAATTTCACATGAAGTTAATTAACTTAACTAAAAATCACGTGAACTTAATTAATTTGTTCGAGTTCAAGAAGAAAAGTCTAGAATTCTATACCATAAAACAAACAAAAGTCTAGAAATGAAACAAGTGTTGGCGACAACAATCTGGCGAAAGATAGAATATAACCTGCCAATCTTCTTGTTTATTACGCATCTCCAAGCTCCTTCGCCTGAGAATTCTTTCCGCTACAACACTTCGTGCAAATGGCTTCTCATTCTCATAAAGTTCTTTATCATTGGGAGAATTGTTGCCAATGCTTCCTCTGGAGGAAGCATTATATGCAAGGTCCTCCTTGTTTATTGACTTTTTAGAAAGATGTGCTTCAAGAAGATCACCTACCCTACTTTGTAATCCATAAGATAACACTACCTAAACATCAACACATGATGTATTAATTGAAAACGTACTGAAAAAAAAAATGAAGGACAAGGAATAGACAGCCAAACAAAAGCTTCATGTCAACTTATTTACCTCTCTTTGTGGACGCTTAACATCCAAATCTGGCCTATAATTTGGCAATGGGACTTTGCTACACACAACTGTTTTTTCATACCGGCAGCTGCATCAAAACATATACATATTAGGATTAAAGAAACTCACGACAAAGTGAAAAACAAAAATGAGCTGAAGTACTGAGCAACCTTCTTTTTGGACCAACCATTGGAAGAAACAAAAGTAAATGTTAAGGAACATTGATATACCAGTATAAACCCATTCTAGTTGCCATAGCTGATATATGCTCAAAATCACGGCGGTCCTTTTTGTCTGTTGAGACCACTTCTTGGTCATCTTTTTTGCGCATTAACCTGCTTAGCTTCCACCTCCATTCTTCAATGTTATGAAGGGTTGATTCACCCTAGAGTTGACAACACATGAAAGTGAGAAAGGGATGAGCTTTTCTTTCCTTCTTTGAAGAGAGAAAAAGCAATGAGCTTTTAAATTAAATGCACACGAGCACACTACTGCTAACTTGAAAATTTAAATGTTAACGGAAAATGGTTGAATCAATGACAACAGAGAATTCAAAGTGTCAGACCAAAGACCCTTATCAATTAGCCTTCTTTAACAGGAAAGATAGAGTTTTTTTAACCAACGTCCAATCCAATAAAGTAGTGAATTTTACAATTGACTCACCAATTGCATAGACGACTCGGTTTCGCGATCAGACTCCGACTCCGACTCACACACATCATAAGCAAATCTCCCATACCCCAAATTCTGCTGAAAAAAATACGGAGAAGGATAAGAAGATGAAGATGAACCATGTCTCTTCCGCCTCAACACAATAGACGACGACGAAGAAGAAGAAGACCCTTTAGCTGAACAAAAGAATCCAACACTTGCATGAAGGCATCGTTTTTGAGGTATTACAGATTGTGAGGGCCGGAACAGAAGAGGGTATGTTTTAAAGTGACAAAATTGGAGAGAATTGGAAGAAGACATAGTGGCCAGAAATTGGGTGGCTTTGAGCCTCAGCTTGAGGCTGTTTTGAATAAGATTAGTGTGAGGCATTTGAAGAATTTCAGTGAAACATTTGTGGTTAGGGTTTTAGGAAGAAGAAGAAACTGAAGAATGAGTAGGAGGTGTCTGCATAATAGTCACACAAAACGAAGGATTAACCCAGGAACGTGCAACAACTGAGCATTCTTGTAATTGGCCAGTACGGAGAGTGTGTTGTTCTTCTCGCGGGTTAATGTCGATTTGGCCCATCTAAAAACACAAAATGCTGCTTTAGCTTTGAGGGGTTTAGGGTTTAGAAATTTGTTTGATTGGCCAATGAGAACGGTCTTTTTGGAGATACAATGGTTTTTTTTTTCATTCGGTATTTCATATTTATATTAGAGTTTGACTAATTCAAATTCGTATAAAAAAGTCTCATATATGGGGCCAAAGTTTTTCCTAACAAAGACAATTTCATATTCAAACTCGAATCCCAAACCTCGAAGATAAAAGAGGTATGCAATTTTACTTCTTTTTATAATTCAATTTTTTTTAGGATGAAATTGTGCTAGTGAATTTACGTTTGTAACTCTTGATATATTTTTTTAGTGCCTCTAATTTTTAAAACAAAAAATCAAAACTTAGAATCCAATAAGTAATGAATTTATCTTCCCACCATTATCAAGTTAAAGAAATCAAACCATGCCTAGTTCACTTATTATAATCTAAACTTTTATTATTAAATCATAGCATTAAAATTTGAGAGTTTTAGGGAAATGAAAATTCCAGTAAAAGGTGTTTACATAACACAAACCTCTTTTATATTGAAACTCGTTTTTGGTAAGATATTAAATGATAGTTTGATTGATGGAATGAAATAGATAAGAATATTTTATGAGATTAATTATTTTGTATGTTACATATAAGATAGCTAATTTTATCACTTTACTGTAAATCATGATAAAAAATACTTTTGAGATTAAATTAAACCAAAACGATGAACTTTTTATCTGGAGATTATTTCCCTTACCTCACCAACAAAACATTCTTGAAAACTTTAGGGTCGAAGTTGGGGTGAAAATGTGTATTATAGTTTAATTTGGGGTCGAAATAGAATAAGAGATTAAGCAAGGGTAGAAACAGAATAAATGAAAAAAAAAATGTCGATGAACCCTCTGGAAGAGTAAAAAGCCGAAAAGCCCCCTCCAAAATTTCATTTTGTCCAGAACCCAAACTCTTCTCGATACTTCGCTAGGGTTTTGTAACACTTCATTTTCCCACTCACTCGGAATCATCTCGATCTCGTATTCTCTCTAGGGTTCCGTCAATCCTGATCTGAAAAAATGGCATCTCCGGCAGTAGTTTCGGCACCCCGCGCCGCTGCTTCATCGTCCAAAACTGAGACCTTTGTGGACAACAAGCGCAAAGATGATATCCGCATGGCGAATATTTCCGCCGCTCAGGCTGTGGCTAACGCCGTTCGTACTAGTCTTGGACCCAAAGGAATGGACAAAATGATCTCTACTGCAAACGGAGAGGTTATTATCACCAACGATGGAGCCACCATTCTTAACAAAATGGAGGTCCTTCAACCCGCTGCGAAGTTTCTAGTTGAGTTATCCAAGTCCCAGGATGTCGTCGCCGGAGATGGAACCACCACAGTTGTTGTTATTGCCGGTGCATTGCTGAAACAATGTCTTTCACTTCTTTCCGCTGGTATTCACCCCACTGTCGTTTCCGATTCTCTGCATAAGGCATCTACAAAGGCTGTTGAAGTTCTCACTGCCATGGCTCTTCCAGTTGAGCTCACTGACCGTGATGCCCTCGTGAAATCAGCAAGCACGGCACTTAACAGTAAGGTAGTGTCACAATACTCCACTCTTTTAGCTCCTTTAGCTGTTGATTCTGTTCTTTCTGTTGTGGACCCTGAAAAACCAGAGATTGTCGATCTAAGGGATATTAAAATTGTCAAGAAATTGGGAGGTACTGTTGATGATACTGAGTTGGTTAAAGGTTTAGTTTTTGACAAGAAGGTGAGTCATGCCTCAGGCGGTCTCACACGAGTTGAGAAAGCTAAGATTGGGGTAATTCAGTTTCAGATTTCCCCTCCCAAGACTGATATTGAGCAGAACATTGTGGTTTCTGATTATACTCAAATGGACAGAATTTTGAAAGAAGAGAGGAACTACATTTTGGGCATGATTAAGAAAATTAAAGCAACTGGCTGTAACGTTTTGTTGATTCAGAAGAGTATTCTGAGGGATGCTGTGACTGACTTGTCTCTGCATTACTTGTCAAAGGCAAAGATTATGGTGATAAAAGATGTTGAAAGAGATGAGATTGAGTTCATTACCAAGACCTTAAATTGTCTGCCTATTGCCAATATTGATCATTTTAGAGCAGAGAAACTAGGCCATGCAGATTTGGTTGAAGAGATATCTCTTGGGGATGGTGGAAAGATTGTTAAGATCACAGGTATTCAGGACATGGGCAGGACTACTTCAGTGCTGGTTCGTGGGTCAAACCAATTGGTCCTTGATGAGGCTGAGAGGAGTTTGCATGATGCATTGTGTGTCGTAAGATGTTTGGTGAACAAGAGGTTTCTGATTGCAGGTGGCGGAGCACCCGAGATTGAGCTTTCTAGGCAGCTGGGTGCATGGGCAAAGGTTTTACAGGGGATGGAAGGGTATTGTGTGAGGTCATTTGCTGAAGCCCTTGAAGTCATTCCCTATACTTTGGCTGAGAATGCTGGGTTGAACCCAATTGCAATTGTGACCGAGTTGAGGAACAGGCACGCACAGGGTGAGATCAACACAGGTATCAATGTGAGGAAGGGGCAGATCACTAACATTTTGGAAGAGAATGTGGTGCAGCCATTGCTGGTGAGCACAAGTGCAATTACCTTGGCTACCGAATGCGTACGGATGATTTTGAAGATTGATGACATTGTTACAGTGAGGTAGAGTGATTGCATGTGAAATTGCAGAAAAAATAGAATTGTGTTATCATATCTTTGGTTTTTCACTTGTGTGCACAAGATTTTGTGGTCCTCTGGTTCTTCTCTATTTCGGATTATATGCTGAACTTTCAATTGTTATTTTTGCTTAGCTAATTTTTACTCATGGGGTTTTCGGTTTTACTTGAACGCTTAGTTTTGACTGCTCAGCTCTTCATTTTGATTCGTTGACATGGTGCAGTATGTAACATGTGGATCACTATCAGTTTATCAATATTTTTACTCGAATGCGCTTTAGTTGGTGAATTTTGTTTTCGTGCAGCAATTTATGTTCCAATTAGTTATCAAATGGTGTTTCCTGCTTTAGCTTTTATCTATACCATGGCTTCTTGCATTTTGCTGACCTATTACCACCAAAGAGCATGTGATCTCTTTTATGTTGGTGTGTGCTGATGAATGTTCCCAGGCATTATCTACTTGTTTGCCCTTGGGCAAATTGTGGATCTGGTGCGGTTTTGATATCTAATTGCACATTACATATTTATATGCTGAGATTTAGTTGGAGCAAGATCAACTTAAGCAAGTTCAACTTGAGCAAGTCTACTCAGTTAGCTTATGTAAGAATCTGTGTGGTGTAGCAACTGACAATTGAGGTATAGTAATGGTGAAATAAGCTCACCTACTATTACACTGTTAAAGCTGGTAGATGTCAGCTGTAAGCTATAAAGTTTTTCCTCTGATTAGGTTTTGAAATGAAAGATTATGTTTAGTTCCAGATTCTATTGTTATTTCTCCTTCCAATTGAGCTCAAGAATTGTTAGCATCTTTAGAGAAGGACTTCTGTGGGTTCAGCTGGGTGAGGTTTAGCATTAATGTATTTACAGATCAAGATTAGAAGTTCAGTTTTTTTAACAAGCTGAATATTTATTCTCACCTACAACTAATATGCCAATTCATTATTCCAATGAAATCTACGAAACAAACCTCAGGTTTCTGATTGTCTTGAAATAAATGTATTAAAATTTCTTTAAAAAATATTTGGGCTCAATTTTGGAGGGTAAAAGCCAAATCAGGTTTTTCTTGACCGATCAGCTCTATAGCCAGCTAACTTTTACCTGAAAGCTATGTGGTAACTAGGACTTCTGTAGTCTGACTGGTGCACACTCAACTTTGAGTCTTTTGGGTCATTCGTTGTATTAGGTGATAGCTGTTACGGACTATGCAAGGTTCATGTTCCCATAAAAGCTTAGTTTTATTCCAACATAGTTTGGAATGGCCAAAGTTTGCTCCAAAACCACTTAAAAGAAGTATGCTACTTTTATTTAAGCATTTTTTTCATGGTGGTTTCTAGGACTTCTTGTGCACACCTCTACTATTCTGCCTGTTACATGATAATCTTCTTTAACTGTTCTATGAACTGGTCTGTTATGGTCTGAGAATATGTTTACCACATCTTAGAATGGGTTCTCTTCAAATAGGTTAGGTTTTCTGCTCTCTCTGAAGTATTGGCTATATCTTAAGAATGTGTATCAAGAGCATGCCACTTAGAACCTGTTTGGATAGGCTTTGGACTTATGTCTTATAAGTCAAAAGCCATAAGTTAATAATTCTAAGTTATCGCCTTCGGCTTAAGAACAAGTGTTTAAATTTATTTTTTTTAAAAAGTTTATCTGAACACTACAAAACTGCTTAAAAGCACATAAAATAAGTCGATCCAAACAGGCTCTTAGGCATTCGATATAGAAAATCATCCCATGTAGTGTCTATAATATCATATGCTCTATACCTTGTTGCACTTGAATTTTGAAGTAACAGTTTGTGTTTGTTATGTCATCTGAAGTATGTCATTCTGAGTTGGGCAGTGAAAGGACATAATAACAATGCAGGTTCTATAAGCCACTCAGTTTGAGGGGCTTCAACATAGAATTTCCATTTCTGAATGGATGGGTTTGAATGTATCCGAATTGGATTCATTATACAGGTTTAGTTATTCCATAGTTTATCCTGCATAAAATAGTACGTAAATTCTGTCATAGCTTACACTTGTTATGTGGGAGTCTAAATTGCAAACCAAACATTGTTTTAGTGTGTTGAATTTTATGCACAACGAGAGAATGATATCAAACATGGTGTGTTGTGTAGGATTTAAATTCATCTACTGCTCTGAGTCTCTTACAGGAAAGCTTTAGTGACCATGTCTGAGCCCCACGGTACCTTAAAATTTTTCGGTGCTCCTTAATGTTTGTCACTTTGCATTTAACGACTTAAACTTAACCAACAATGAGAAGCTGATAGCAATGAAGATATATATAAATAAAATCCATCATTTCATCATTTGAAAGCAATATTCAAAATTAGGAACTGTACATCAAAGGAAAATTAAAGGCAAACTGGAATATTTTTCGAAGTCATGGTTCCTTAGTCAGTGGAACACCAATTGGCTGATTCCTTACATGGTAGTATAATTGTACAAATAATTTTTAGAAAGCTGTTGAGCTGGACTTCAACTAAATTGATTCCTCTTCAATGTTACTGCACAGTGCCCATGCCAGGTTACACTGACATTGTAACTTTAATTTTTAGAAACCATAAAATAGGACATAATATTTTGAGGGTAGAGAAAAAAAGAAAGAAAGAAGATATTTGACAGATTTTGTTAGCAAATATCAGCTCCAAGAGTGGATTCCTCCACCTTGTTGGAAGGTAGAAGGTGTTTTGTCAATGTTGTCTCTTCAGTATTAGCGATTCTTTTTTCTTCTTTTTTACCCCACAGAACTAGGTAAAGTCCAACCATAATTAGAAGTCCCCCAAGTATCCTGCATTTATAAGTTCACCAGTTTGAGATCAATTGCTACAGGCAGAACAATTAAGTCGAAAAACTATTTTGACTTACCCTCCAGAATACAACTGATCACCAAGAATTACAAAAGCCATGACAGCAACTAGTACTGTTTGCACTGGCTGGAATGTGGCAACATAAACTGGTCCTCCTTTCTGAATGCACCAAGTCTGAAGAGAAATGACTACTCCAGAAGAGATAATACCCTAAAAATCCAATTGCAGTCCAAAATTATTAGCCATTCATGTTAATTAAGATTATGTGAAACAGGGTTTTTTTTTCAGTTTATTTATTTATTATAAGGATCTTACAGCATATAAAATCAGAAAAATTTCCTCTCCAGATTGGATTTTCCAATGTGTTAGATCCCTTTCTGTAAAAGCTGCTATAGCTAGGAACTGGATTAATCCAAAGAAGAATGTAAATGAGGTAAGTGATAGCTGAGCTGGGTACTTCTTCACCATAGGGGCCTGCATAATTTACCAAGTAAATATTAGTTGTCAACACTGATCATAGTGTCATGATTCCGACTTATGTTGCTCTGACTCTTCAAACATGTCATCAGGTTTACGTTAATGCGGATGTGGCATCATTTCTTATGAAAAACTATTGATCTTACGAACAGTGTAAAGAATTTTTACACTATCAGTATAATGTGATGTCATGTTGTATCAAGTTGTATTTCTTTTTTTCCACGTGACAAGTTTCATTCATTACATACAGTTTAATTATAGATATCTTTAGATGATCTGATATTCTCTTATATTGTCATTTGTCAGTGTATAGCAATTAAAAACTCTTTTATCTGTTAATATGTTACTAAAATGTCGGCAATCGTGACGGATACCTGAAGAACCATCCAACCAGCCCATGATAAGCAATGAGCAAGCAAATAAACACAACCCCATGTCCAATTCAACATGTCCTCTTGAGAAGCAGCCATTTCTTCTTCAGAAGAATTGCTTCCTCTTAACAAAGGAGGCCCTTTGTAAAGAGTAATAACTGTGGCTCCTCCAACACTTGCTATGGTGCCCAGAACTTTAGCCATGCCATCTCTCCTCATAAAATGAACCCTTTCCAGCCTGAAAGTATGCAAAACATGTAATTTAGTCTAAATATTTTGACACAAAAATCAAATGTGGGTGTGGCGTGGTCGTTAATGAAGTTGGTCGAGAACCATGAGGTCTCAAGTTTAAATCCAGTCATTTCTTCTCATCTATCCTAGCGAACAGAGTAATCTAGTACCTATTGCTGGTAGGAAGTGGCAGATATCTTGTGGAATTAGTCAATGTGTGAAAATAATTAAAATGAGTCATTTTTATGAGCTCTTGCATACCTTAGAATAGCAGCCATGATAAAAGTAATAGCAGGAACAGAGTTTTGCATTGCTGAAGCAAAGGTTGGGGATGCATAGTACAATCCTAAGAGATAAAATACTTGGTTCCCTGTGATTCTGAGAAGCAAAAATTTACAAAAATCAGCAATATACACTTCAAAATTTACTTGGTTTCCTGTTTTTTATGTAATGTTATTTGTAGTTATCTTTCAATTGACCTAACAGTAAAAAAGTTATTTATAACTTGCTTACCCTATTAATGCAAGGAAGAAAAATTGAACCAATAGAGAGAATGTGAGAGGTGGTCTTTCCTTCCTGTATAAATCATATCACAAATACAGGAAAGGTTATAAATCAAGAAACAATGAAAATAAAGGCAATTTTTTTTTTTTTGGAAATTGAAAACTCACTTTTCCAAGAAATAAGCAGAGGGTCCTAACAAAACCAATGCAATAATATTTCTATAAATTGGATACACAATTTTGCTGACACCAATATTTAGTGCAAGTCTTGAAACTATATGATATCCTGCAAAACATAATTGCAAAACAAACAATGCTATTAGAAGTTTCACTTTTCCAGATATGCCACTTTTTGGTTCCATATCTTTTGATTTCTTTCAAATTATTTTATTTTTTACCCTTTAGATTCTCAAGTACTGAAAATTGTCTCCATATATATACAAAAAAATTGAAAATGCCATATGGGAAAAATAATATATTAAATTAATGAATAATTGAGGAAGAAAAAAGAACAGCCTTACTGGCATATACAAAGTGATCATTTAGACATATTATTGTTATAAGATTCTAAATAATTTTTTTAATGAAATCAGTTAATGTATAATGTGCATTTATTGATATAGTTGCTCTATGCTTTGCATGCAAATCTGCCCATTATGAGATTTCTTTTTTTATCTAAATCTCATATGATTGGTTGACTTGGACTTTTTTGGACTTTGTTAGGGAGACAAACAGGGAGTTATGCATGTTGGTTTGGTAGTTAAAAAGTTTAAGGTAAGAAACCGACACATTATTCTTGTGAACTTTCTTAAATTTCGTCAGCTATTAATTTAGGTAGAAGCTTTTCTTAAAAATAGCTATTTTTAACTTTAGTTAATTTGAATGAGCTTTTTTTTTTCTTTCTAATATGGGACATCATATTC
>DF357353.1:5780-28256 GCA_000787875.1 Solanum virginianum | reverse complement strand
ATTTCTGATGAGAAAATTTCAGTTCGTAAGAGTGCTCGATTGAATGCTGAGCCTGTTTGTTTGGATATCACACTAAGCCAATATTCAAGGCCTACTTTTAATCTAAATGTCTTCACTCTGTCATCTGTTCGAAAAAAAAATTGAAGGTGGAGGCACTCCTAAGTTCATAGTTATCGGATCTCCCAAGAAAAAGGATCCGGTGACGGTCCTTCGAAGTCGTTGAAGAGAAAAGGAAAGAGAAGGTTGATTTAGCTAATGATATTGATTTTGAAGATGAGATACCAATCATGAAAAGATATCGCTTGAACCAGGAACAAAACTTCGAAAATGCTATATCCAAGGTTACCCCCTTCTTTTTTTTAAGTTTAATTTCATGTTTTGACTTATATATGTCAATGTTCACTTTTACAGTATCTTATTTAAATATTTGTATTTGGTAATTGCATTTTGTTGGATTCATTCTGATTTAAAATATGTATCAAAACTTATTTTGTCATTAAATTTGAGGGTCTAAATATTCTGTTTTGTTATTTATCATTTGAGTTATCTTACCAAGTTGGTTATGCAATCGGTGAATTTATTGATTTAGAAAAATTTGTGGGCTAAACCTTCAGGGATATGGAGTAATTATTGGTTACTACTTTGGTTATATTTTGGTTCTATGGGAACACATAACAAATTGGTGTTGGTTATGTATTGTAATAGTGTTGTTTCTTCATGATTTGAGTTATCCTACCAAGTTGGTTATGCAATTGGTGAATTTGTTAGTTAAATGTTCACAAATAAATTTTTACCTGTAATTTATGTGTGCAGTTGGTATGATTGTTGGTTATTTATTATTTATCTATTTTTGATGCCACTCTTTCAAGCCTTTAAATATGTAGATTTTTGGTGTTATGTGTATACAGTTGGTGATATTTAATATATTTAATTTGTATTGACTTTCATGATTTCAACCTTTATTTTTAGTATAGGATTTGAAGTTATACATCTATACTTTCGTTGAATACTATTCGCAACGCCAATTTGAAATTTCTTCGTGTTTTATAAATCTGTATCTATTCAGATTGAGCTATGATGCTCTGCTTTGTCAATATGAAATACGAAAGATAGAGGACGAGACATTTAGTGAGAGTGAAGCGACAGGAAAAGTTGTGAGTCGGATAGGAGCCCCTAAAGTTGTACGTGATCATATTCCACTCAGTGACACTATTGATCGGGATAAGTTAGTTATACCCTAGCAGAAGAATTAGATATATTGTTATTATGTAGATAATGATTTTATGTAGATATAACAGATGGTTTGCTTCAGCCTTTTGGTATTTCTTTTGGGTATTTTTACGATAATGTGTTGGTTCTACTACTTCTTCTCTGATATTTGTGATATTGATTGTTAACTTTTTCCATGGTAATGACCTATCTTTGGATTCATTTCTGTTGTAACTTATGTCAAAATTTATGTTTTTTGTAATTAATTTGGGTTGAAGCTTGCTATTTAATCTGTGTAACTGTTGGTTAAGTGTACACAAATAAAAATATTGGTTAATATGTTTTACCTCTGTAAACTGGCAACTTTTTTTGTAAATCAACGATATCTTATCAACAAATGTCAAAATATAGCATCATTAAAAAATCATGTAATTATTAACTAATCACATTGTTTACACGTGTTTTATTTTAAATAATCAGTTTCAATTTTTCAAAATCAACACTGTTGCAACGCTAACCAACATCAAGGTGTAATATGCTGCCACAGAACCAAAATTAATCAAATTGGTAACCTAATTTTAAACCATATCCCTGAACAGTTAACCCACTAATTCTTATTAAAAATTTATGTAATAATTTGACACCAACGGAGTCAATGTGAACCCAATAATTTTTCTAAATCAATTATATCTTACCAACAAATAAACACATTGTTAACACATTTTTTTAATAATCACTTCCAATTGAAAATAATCAACACTATTACAAAACTAACCAACATCAATGTGTAATGTGCTTCCACTAAACAAATAGATAACCAAATTGGTAACCCAAATTTACACCAACTAACTAAATAGTTCAACCAATAATTTACAACACTTAGCAACATCAAAATATTATATACCCCAATAGAACCAGAAAAAAAAAATCAAAACACTAATCCAAAATAATATAGGTTAATATGTTGTACCTTTGTGGTTTGACAACTTTTCTAAATCAATCATAACTTACCTAGAAATATTAAAATACAATATTATTAAAAATTATGTAAAAAAAAAGAAAAATAGAATTCTTTTTGGCACTTCCCAATTAAAAAAACTCATTGCATTTATTAGCTTGATTTGATTACATATGTTTTCGATTTTTTTGTTTATTCCTACTTTGCATTTATTACAAAAATAATAATCAACAGTTATATTTTTGCATGAACAAGGAAACCAAACCTGATACATCCCATGTTCCGTCATGGTGAATCAAAATGGAGACACAATCCATACTCAAATTGGACCAACCAAAACCTTAATGTATATATATCTTTTTTGTAAGAATCTTTGTTTTTTCTTACTTTGAACATCTTTTCATTAACTAAACTTTTTCTTTATCAAAAACAACTAATAGACTAAAAATAAGACGCCTCACACATTTCACATTTTTGTAGTATTTTTATCCCACTCATTACACTATGTGTAATATAAAAGTTACCAAATATTTAATATATTTTGTGCACTTCCCCCAAAATAAATTGCAAGAATTTATAACATTGATTGACCCCATATATTATATATATTTTTTTTAAAAATTATTTATCTTTCTCCATCTATTGGTTACAAATGATTACACATGTTTTTTGCCCATTTTTATTTTCATTTTACTTTTTTTTCGATGTTTCATTGACTTGTACGTGTTTTGATCTTATTATTTTATTTTTAATTTTTTTTAATTTCTTATTTTTATAGGTGATAAATGATCTCACTTTTATGTCACTTCATTGATTTTTTTTAAATAAATTTTTTTATTCCAATTTTTCATTTCATTCAATGCTTTGGACACATTTTGGAATTACATTTTGCATTTAATGCCCTCACTTAATATCACTTATAATTTTTTATTTTCAATTTTTTTTCTAACACTAAATAATTTTGTGTAGTTTGATAATTTTTCAAATTCACTTTTAGGACACAGAGAGATAATTTTAGCTCTTAAAATTATAGAATTAAAAGTTACCCTTTTTTTAATCTCCACCAACAAGCTCGTAGTCGTAAGAAATTTTCCAACTTGGATGGTTTGCTCATGCATGTCTTCTGCCAAAAAAGATTTCAAAGACTGCCTAGTCTACAACAAATTGCACAGCTTGGTCAAAAGCCAAGAGTACTGCAACTAAATGTGATGAAAGCAAAGATACAACACATCATAAAACATGCACCAAAAACAAGACCAGCTTCTAAGATTATTTTATAAAGAGAAGGTCTAGTCAACAAAGAGATACTTTTGATCTCAGCACACAACCTTCTTGAACTGCCGATCTCCGAATGCTCTGGAAACTGAACAAACTTCGGAGTTCTACTGCTTTTTCCTAAAAGCAATTACAACAGCGGAGCAGTTATCTTTGCATTGACGCTCACGAACTGCCTCTCTCACAAGGCGGCGACTCACAGCTGTCAAAGGTAGCCCCTCCTGTCAAACAGATGCAAAGGTTAAGCAAGCTGCTACCAGAAATCAGTCTGAAAGTGCAAATCATTTGGAGACTGCTCAACTTTCCAGGGGTGAGAGGAGGGTCGGGGGGCGACATACCTTTAATAGCTTCTGAACAAAATCAACAGCATCACTTGGCCCAAAAACCTACAATCATAGGGAAAAAATAACATCCCCGGGAAGGGCACCCAAAGCATAGTGGTCGTATGCATGACTAGAAGAAAAACACGAAAAAAGAAAAACACAGATACCCCCCACAAGCCATCACAGCCAAGAATGATGAAGTGGTCTCTCTCGGTAAGGTCAAATGAATGAACATCTGGAGTTGCAATGACACCAACCTGCATATTGAATTCCTTTACATGAAAAAGATGGAATACATTATAAACTCCATGTTAAACAAACTCCTCAACAATCTGTTGAATTCTCTGGAAGATATTACAACCATATGCGCATATATGAAAAACCAGTATCCACGACTCCTTCAAGTAACAAAAGATTAATGAAGAAGAAATAACTAGAGATTTGGCAGTATTTTCCGTAAGAGCTTTTCACAATATTTTTCATTTAAACGTACACAGGTTGAATAAAAGCTGACAAAAAGGGGGAAAAAGCATCTCTCTAAATAGACCTCAAACTTTAGTAATGCCAAATGCAGATTACAAGCCTGACTTTCAGTAATCAGGCATCAATAATGCGACAATTAGCTACATCTCTTCTACTATGAAATTACTTAGGAAGTCGAGCTCTTTCAGTTGAAGAGACAAGATATGCTTAAGTAGGCATCACTGAGCAGATTCTTCAGCCAATAGGGGTAAGGTCCAAATTAACTCCAAATGTATTCATTCCATGCCCAGGGGCCAAAAGACCATGGATTTTTCAGATCCAACAGCACCTTCTGCTTGGGTATACTCAAATAGAGTAATGTTCATATCATCCCTTTATTCATTCCCATTTATCACAGCAGTACACAGCCATCAATTACAACATTAACTTTTTCCAACTTTACTCGAACAAATGATGCCGAGAATATACTAAGATCTGATCTTCAAATAAAATACAGCTGGGCAAGGAAAATATGGAGGGTAAAACTTATGTTTACATCGGTAGAAAAAGAAAGGAAGGTCATGGGTTGGGAACAGGAATTGAACTCTATGTAACTGTTGTTTATTTATCTGATGAGGAAAACACTTCATCCTAAAACATTGGAATTCTGATAAGTAACAGAATTTGATTCCTGAAGCTTCTGAATGGTTCATTAGACGCATACACACGTGTGCACTTACGTAAATTGTACAGAAGTGGGTCATCTTCATCCATCCCCAAAATCAAAGTTTGTCAGATAAAAATGGACAGAAAGAGAAATAAATGAATCAATCACCTGTCTCAAATGATCACTTATTTTAAACAGTTTAATTCATGGATGCCTATGTAGGAATGAATATAAACACAGATGTCGGGTATAAGACACCGGATGCAAATGCATGATGTTTTATGGGAACTTAAAAGGCCAAAACACTAGAACAGTACTTTGCTGATGATATATGAACAGAACATGTTGCAAATGCACCATCGGACTTGCCCCTGACCTTTCTCTTTACATGAAGATCTTTCATGGTCATGGGATAGGAAGTAATAAAAATGGAGCAGCTACATTTAACAATACTCCCTCTGTCCCTTTTTAGTTGTTACGTTGTGCTTTTCAAGAGTCAATTTGTCTAACTTTCAAAGGTAATTAAGATCCCATTAACTCGCTATTTTGAAATAAAAATTTGGATATTCAAAAACTACAGGAAAAATACTACAAATTGCAACTTTTTTCATATCAATATGATAGTCAAAGTCCATATTATTTGTCTCTCAAAAAGGAAACTATGACGACTAAAAAGGAACAGAGGGAGTACTATTTTCTTAGAATGCTCAATTAAATTTCTTTAAAATAATGCAAAACGCATCATCACTTGCAACATGGATAAACAGAAAGAAACAATCATAGTCATCATTAATCACCAATAAAATATAAAGAGAAGGTCTAGTCAACAAAGAGATACTTTTGATCTCAGCACACAACCTTCTTGAACTGCCGATCTCCGAATGCTCTGGAAACTTCAAGGCGACCTTGTAATCGTCCATTAGAACTGACAGATCCCCCAGCCTACATGATTACAGATTTTCATCAGCTTCAGTCAATAACCATAAAAGAGAAGCAAGAAATGATCTGGGCACTAAGTTCAACTTATGATGAAAAAACCAATCAGAAACCATTTATCAAAAATATAAAAAGTTGGAACTACGTGATCAACCTCAATAGTAGCATTGATTTTTTTAGGAGTGAAACAGATAATTTGGTCACTACTCTCTAATCAGTAACTTCAGGAAACAACAGTGCACTCCTTTTTTATGACAGTAATGACATGGTCAACTTGCACACACCTTGACTAAATCCAACAGATACACATCACCTCCCGTTAGCACAGGTACTGGATATCTCTGCCTACCAAGACTGGTTAAATGAACAGACATCACCTAATTTTTTTGCCAACAAGGTGCTTTGTATCTACCTCCATCTGAAAGGTATATATATAAGTGCTATTATACTTCCCATGAGATTGTATCTGGATACAAATTATGGAACACACTCAGTTTGAAAGTACCAGAATCATTGTCTAATTATTTGATCAAAATGGTCCATAACATAACCTAAACAGGCTCTAGTCAGTCTTTAAGAGTAAAACAAGAAGATTGATAATCCAGTGCCACTACAAAAACGAGAAATGGTTTGCTTTCAAAATGAATTCACTGTCTAATGCTTACTTTTTCGATGCGTGCACGTTCCTGTGGATATATAGCCTTGTGTTCCCTGGTCAAGACTATGGCCTTTATTGGGGTTGATCCATCAGAAATATTGTTTGAACCATCGGTCTGAGATGACCGAGCTAAAATTGCCTTTGCATCTCCAATATTAGCAACAAACACCTAATAGGACATGGTACAAAGTTCATTAGATATTCAATGCAAATCCCTGGGAGTCAAAATGAAACTGATAACAAAGAATATACATATTAGTGAGGTGCTGTAGCTTATTCGGAAAGCAAGTTTTACACCAAGACATCAGCCTCATAGATTAAAGGAACTACTTTACAGAGATACTAATGGTAGCTGGTTTAATCCACATCCAGATGACTCTTTCAGGACCACACATTATGTCACAAAAACTTTAGCACCAAGATTTAAAGCATCTTGAGACAGGTTTTCACAGGAAGGGTCATATATACACTTCTAAATGTCTGAGTGTGGGCGAGAGAATGAGTATACCAGTCTAATATTGATGGACTCGCACTTAAACTATGAGTGTTCCTCACGCTTTAAATGCTTTTGACACCAAAATCATCACACGGTTCCTTTATCCCCCTTTTACCTTTCATGATAAATTGGCTAAACTCATAAAAAACAGTCTAATATTGATGGACTCGCACTTAAACTATGAGTGTTCCGAGTGTTCCTCAAGCTTTAAATGCTTTTGACACCAAAATCATCATTCTAACAAGTTTAAGAGTGTGGAAATAGAATCCTGTAGAACTCAAAACCAGTCACTAACTTGACCTAAGCTGCTCAGACTTTTCACTTTTCGTGCTGCACCCGTGTCGACAAGACATGGGTGTGGGTGTGGGTGTGGGTGTGGGTGTGGGATCCGTGTCTGATTGGTCAACCGATTTCGGGTACTTTGACCAAAATTGATGGAGAAAGTTTGGACGATTTTAATGATTTCTGTATTCAATACAAAAGCTAAGATGATATTGAAGAAAATGGAATACATTTTTTTATATAGAAATTTCTATGTCACGCCTTTTCCTTTAATCTTTTTCTAGGATTCTCTTCATGTTTTCCACATAATACCTCATAATTTAGGTTTTATTACTCTAATTTTAGATATTTTGATTATTTTTGGGACGAATCCGTATTCATACATGGATCCATATCCCCGAATCTTAAAAATTAGACCATGAAGGATCCGACCTTTAGATCCGCACCCGTATCGGACACCTGCACCCGAGTCCAAGCAACTTTGAACTTGACTACATAAACAATTATAAGCTCAAACTTACTTTGGAGCCTAATACCCAGACACATACTGCAGCAGCACCATCTTGCCAACCACCTGTCAATGCATCTAATAACTGTAAGTAGGTTATCAACTTTTAAAAGAGACTAAGAAAATAGAAAGCTGTAGATCGTTAGAAACAACAAACACAGCTCGAACATCGGAATAAGATTCAAAGAAGTGATAACACTTAACAATTCAGAGTAAAATACCAGAACGGTGATAACACTTCATAATTCAGCATAAAATACCAGAAAAGTGATAACACTTTACAATTCAAAGTAAAATACCTGAGAAGTGAAAACACTTTACAATTCAGAGTAAAATATCAGAGAAGTGATTCTTAATACCTCAGGTAAAATACCAGAAATGTGATATTGGAAAAAGCCTTTAAAGCATTCAAACATTAAAGATACAAATAGATGAATGCTTTCAAGAAATGAAGAAGAGGAAAGACTGAGCAGAAATGCAAAATACATAAGAGGAGGTTAGCGAGGAGATAAAGAATGTCTCCCGGAGAAACAAAACCCTAAAAAGAATTCAAGATTGAACAATTCAGTATTCAAAAAATGAAAACGGAAACCAGAAAGACACTCTTGCTTTGTTTACGGTTTTACTTGCCTAATATCATGCCTTATGTAAACCAAAAGAAATAAGTAGCAAAACTTTGTCAATCCACTATACAGCCAGGTTTGACAATCAAGTATCTTAAACCTTTCGCTTATAATTTCAATATCACATACAAAGCTTCGGTTGTGGCAATTCAAGCAAATGATCAACTTTCACAAGAATTTCCAAAGGAAAAATGAACTAACATTACTTTTTATCTCATTAACTATCTAGCTGACCACTCTATGCCGCCTAAAAACGAGATTACATGATAAATAATTACTCTTTCTGTCTCATTTTATGTGGGTACTCTTTCCTTTTTGATCCGTTCCAAAAAGAATATCACCTTATTATATTCATTTTATGTGATACTCTTTCCTTTTCGATCCATTCCAAAAAGAATGTCACCTTATTATATTTAGAAATAATTTAACTATAAAACTTCCTTTTTACCCTTAATGAAATGATTTTCAACCACACAAACATCTAAAGATTGTTTTAGACAATAAGTTTCCAAAGTTCTCCATTTTTCCTTAAACTCAGTGCCAAGTATGCCACATAAAATGGGATGGAGTGAGTAATATTAAAATTGTAATTGTTGTAAAATATACTAACACTTCATTTAGAAGTAATGGTTTTAGATGTGCATGGCGCAATAAATGCAGTGAATGGAGAAGTGAACAATGTAACATTAGATCAACAATTTTTGCTAATAGTGAAATGATACTTGTGTACCTCGAGTTTCTATAGCCACCTAGCTAGAAAGACTATATGGAATAGAACAAAAACATCAAAAATGATAGAAAGCCACATCATTCAATTGACCCTTCCAGAAAGAGGTGAGATTTTGATATATCACTGGTAGAAACAGCAATAACCTCAAATCCAGGACCGATCTCAATAAATTCCAATCGACCAAATATTCTCAAGGCAAAAATATATTGCCTCTTATTACTTCTCATGAAAATAAATGATATAGGGATCAACTAAGATAGCTTTAGAATATAAAAATTAGGAATATCAAACACTAATCTTGAATGGGAGAACAAAATCTCAATTACATTAAATCATCTTGCTGTCAAATTTCATAAAGAGGATCTCATGATGAAACTTTTAAGAAAACCAAGAATACAGTAAAAGGTATGAACTGAGAAAAAAAACCTTTGTTGCTTTCCTGAAGAAGAGATTCGTCAGTTCTCCTAAATCCTGATAGATATGAAAATGAGAAAAGAGAATACATTAATCTCCCACCATGAGTAACATCAATAGTTGGATCATTTGAAATGGGTTAAGGAGCAAGAATATCAAGTTTTTGTACCAAAAAAAGCCCAGCAGCATACCTTCAAGTATGGCCTTTTTGGCTGTTTTAACATCCAACTGCAAATTCATTGAAAGAATGACAATGACTTCATAGTACAGAGAACAAAAAGAAAATATAAAGTAACCATTAACAGTAACTGAAACTACGCAACAAATGATGATTGACCAATGGTTGCCAACAAATATTAGACCAACACTAACAAGACTAAGTAAACACACCAACTCACGTGGTAAGCCTGCAGATAGAACATTGGCATGTAAATGCTTCCGGGCATACTCAGCAGCTAATCGACCTCCATGCCCATCATATATTGCAAAATGAGCACATCTATAAAGGAAGTAACATGGTCAGGAAAATTTCAAAAATCCTAGAAGAGTAATAAATCAGATCTCAAAAAATACATCATTTTCAAATTCATGTCAAATTTGTTTAGTTCTCTTCTAGATTTATCATTAGACAGGATATGACTGATCTTAAGGACATGACCTTAGACAGATTACGAAGGATATGAATTAGGGTAGAGATTAATGGGTAGTTGAACATTGTGTCACTTATCCTTCAATCCTAGTAACGTAGTATAGTAGTTTTTTGTTCTTCGAGTTCTGCACTACTTACTGTTTCTTGTACTTCTATTATCATATTATTTTATGGTAGCCATTGTTCCTTTTCAGAATGAGTTGCTATATTTTCTATATTATTTTGTCGTGGTTTCTTCAATTCCATTGTTTCTTTTATCAGACTACTTTGAAATGCTTCTCATTGATCCAGAGGTCTATCGGAAACAGCCTCCCGTAAGATTGCATACACACTACCCCTCCACAAACCCCACTTATGGGATTACACAAGGATTATTAGTGTTGTCATTGTCCTAAGTTAAAATTATGAGTCCTATTAGATCTCCTAAAGACCAGGTTAAAGACATAGCAAAATAGAAGGCCAAAACGAATAGACTATGTATTCAAGTGACCGCTTTGGTAACACAACTCTTTCATCTCTCTCAACAAGCAATTAAGCAGTTCTGCCGAGTGACATGCAAACCCTATCTACATTAAGCTAAGTGGATATGTAAAATACACAAATTTATTTGGAGACTAGGGTTAATGAAAAACCTCAATTTCCCGGGAAATTCGAGGCTGGCATCAAGAAGAACAACAGATGCATCTTCCATAGTGTGTCTCGAACCCTTATCCTCAGCTGCATCAGCTTCTATTTGAAAATACAATTCGCTTCCATTTTTCGGGACAGTGATTTCAGCCTTCGGCTCCTGTTGAGCGTCGCTGCTTCTCAACTTCTTGGTTACGGAATCGGAGTTATCAGAAAAAGCTTCGCGTTTGTTATTTGAGGTAGTTCCGACACTCTCTTTGTCAACGGATGTCGAATCGGAAATTTCAGCCATTCTTTGAGATGAACAACGACCGGAATCCGGTAAATCGGTAGCTCAAGAGAGAGTGAAAAACGTCCTTCGGATAAAGTTTGAGCCAGAAACGGATGGTGCAAATAAAAGCGAGGACGATTCCAGAAAGAGGCAAATAACTTGGTAGAATTTCTAACCAAATTCGTCCTTTTTTGTTTCAGCTCAACTTTCACTATACGTCCTTAAACTATTTCACTTAGCCCAAAATATTCTTTAAAGGTTCCTAAAGTTTACCAAAAACTTCCCAAATTAATTTCTTTTCTGTATTGTGTTTTTAAAAAAAATAATTTTACAAAATTCGTTACAAATATAAAATTAATGACTGTAGCTTGTGTAAATGTTATGCTAATGACTTGGTTACAACGTATGTATGTAACTAAAATTGTCAATATTAAAATCAAATATTACACAAATTATATAAATATTATTATATTACTCAAATTATAATTATAAAATATAATTAAACTATATACATTTGTTATTTATAAAATTTATTTTTTTATTCATGGTGAGATACCCTCGTTATAAGAGGGTAAAGCGAGCAAGTGGTTGGATAAAGCTCTACGTGTGAGTGAAGTGCCTGACCATGTGTGCAGAGTCGTGTGTAGCACTTCCTCTTGCCACACATTATTATTTGATATCATATTTAAAAATATAAATTTTTATACTCTCTCATTCTCATTTTATGTATCAATGATACAATATTTAGGAAAGAAAATTTGTAATTTAAAATTATTTTTAAATATTTATATAATTGAAAATTATTTTACTAAAAGTAAATTATTTTAATTAAAATAAAATTATATTTATTCCAAGACAGACCAAAAAAAGTGAGTAAAAAGAAAAGAAGGTAAACAAAAGAGACAAAAGAGTACTTGGTAATTAATCAATTACATGTCCACATAAAATAGTACAAAAACATTCCAGCTTTCATACACATCAATCTTTCACCTACCTTTCATGTCCTCCTTTTCTTTGGGGTTTTCTTGCTAAATTATTGGTACAGATAGCGCCTCTTTCCAGATTCACTCCTTTTTTGTTTTAGGTAAGCAAATTATAATTATTCTCTTCCTTCCATTATATATATGCTGATTCTTCTTCTGCTTAGTTCTCTTTTCGTATTGGGATATTTTTTCATGTTTATCCTTTGTTGAATCAAGTTTACAACTACTTTATATCTTTATATAATAGTGGAACATAGTTTTCTATTTATATTTTTATTAACTGCTGTTTTATACCTTAACAATTCACGACTAGAGGGGCTAATATTTTTCTTCAAATGGTAGAAACTTTTTTCTTTTTATTTATATATTATGTGATAAGAAAATTACAAATTCAAATTTTGTAAATAGCCTTTTATAGAAATACAAAGAGCTCTTCCATGAAGCAAAGTAAAGCGAAGACTTTAGGCCCCAAAATTTTTGGGGTCCATTTTGCACTACTAAGAAGTTTAGAAATATTTTTTATTGAAATAATTGGGTACTTTAAAATAAAAATATATATTCACTTTAAAATGATTAATGTATTCAAAGTATATAAAAATTATTTTTGACTTTTTTAAAAATTATCAGGCGATGAGAAGGTTAGATTATTGCTGATAAATTCATATATTGCTTACAAAATAATGTCAATAATTTTTGTAACAACTGCTTCTTCAAGAAAAAAACTTTCAAAATTGATCGCGCACACATATATATATAAACAAAGGGATAATAAATTCTTATGATTGAATCCATCTTCAAATCCTCCTGTGACGCACCGAGTTTGCCCTTATTTATATATTATGATGGCCTTATCTGAATTATATATTATGATGGCCTTATCTGAATTATTTTGAGTTAGCAACCACAAGATCTAGATAGTCAAAAGGATAGGGAGTCAAAGAATACGGCATTTTTGAATGAGAGCTGCAAAAATCACTGTCAAAGTTGTCAGATACAGCTAGCAAGATTTTGACATAAATGAAGTAGAATTTAGGAGGGTACTGCTAACTATTTTTGAAATAAAACTGTAGGGGGCGTTTATGAGGGTGTATTAATAGTAGTGTTAAATATAGTGTATTAGTAATGTTAATATTATTAGTGTTAATTGTATTAGTTGCGCTGAGATTGATTTTTAATTTTTGCGCACCTCATCTTCAATTTCAAAGTGTGACTAGTCCTCGCCCATCATCAATGAGTTTGTGGTCCAAGTTGAAAGATGATTAGAGTTAATGCTAACAAGATATTTTTGTGTAGATCGATGTTGTCATGTCATAAATTATTCTGCTTTCTTTTTAAGCTCAAATTTGCTTCATGTTATAGAATCTTATAGATGGTCGTTAATGCTAAATTTAGTAACATTAATGACCCCATCGGCATCCAAGCAAAATATATAACCACTTGTATATTCCTTCCTTATCTCACACTACTATACACTCTTCTTTTTTCTTCTTCAAAATTTTCAGTGGAAAAATCTTCATTCTATCCACTGATATATAGGACACTGAGGGGCCGTTTGCTAGGAGGTGTTTGGAGAAATAATTCATGTCTTATGAATGATATATAGGACACCACAACGGGGGATTGCGCTAAACGAATTGAGAATGCACTGTAAAATACTACTTCAATATAGATGCATATCCTTAATTGCATGACACATGACATCACCAGATGCTAAGCTTTCCATCGTTTTGAAAAGAAAGACAAATTTCAATCATTTTAGTAATAGTAAAGGTGTACCTCTGTAGGATAGACCTCAACAAAAAACTGTAAAGTAACGACAACATATTTCATTTTGTATAGTTTAGACCTTAAGAGTAAACTTGACATTGTCTCATTTTATTAAAATTGCTTTTGTTAAAAGACTTTTGAGGGAAGGATTTTGGAAAAAGGATAAGCATGTCAAGTTGATTTATCCCGTGATTAGTAATTCCATAATTATTATTCCAAATAGAATGCGGTATAAATTAATACTATAATTGTGACAAAAATAATATCTAAATTGCTTATACCAGAACGAAGTACTCATCAACCAAATATGAAATAAAATAATCAACACATTTTATCCTCAAATAATTTTTTCTTTCCTAAATTGCTTCCGACGAACTAATGTTAGATACTATAATATGAATTAAGTACAAATTTCAAATTTATGATTGTTATGAGTGAAAATCATTCCTGTTATATGAGCAAAAAGAACATTCATGGACATGATCTTTTTGATGGCATTTCATAGTATGTACTTCCCATCAGATTTTTTATACAATACAAACAACATACCTAGTGTTAAGAAAGGTCAGGAGGTTAGGATGTAGCAGATCTTAAGAGATGGAGGTTATTTTCAATAAATGAAGTATATATTAAATTCAATTTGCTACATTTGAAGGATTGACTCGATCGACTGCGGACCATGATGAGTGAACACTGGATAACTACTTTCAACAGGAACAAGCTATTGCAATGACAACAGAAATTGAAGATTCTTCTTGATAACAAGAGAACAAAAATGAAGTAGTTAGTTATTCCACTCATTATTGGATGTTGATTCCTCCAGAATATATACACAAGGTACCATCTTATCTATAAGTCTCAATGTTGAAGCCTAATTGATGTAAGATTATATTGTTGCTTTTGGTTCTTCCATATATTCCCAGTGGTCAAGTTTTAGTGGTCCTAAAATGTGATGCAACTATTGCTTACTGGAATCTAGCAAAACTCCTTCACATGAAGTCCAACTCTAAAAATCCATAACAAATTCCACGGAATCATTTCAGTTATAGATAAGATGAACCAAATATAGAATCAGGTAGCAATAGAGAATATCCTAAATTCCAGTTCCAATTTAAGATGTATGTACTATAAGAACCTATTTTTAACTCTTGCATTTCATGAGTAGAACTATTCTAGTGAATTATCAGAATTTCATTATAGATTACATTTGAGTTGATATTTCAATCCCTTTCTACCACTCATATAAGACTCGAGGTTTGACGACCAGATCATGAGGTAAAAATTGTCCAAAATCATATATAGACTAAATCCCCATCTACCACTAGTATGAGTTAAGACTCAAGGTCTAAAAATCGATCATGAGGTAAGAATTGGCCAAAATTATATATATATAGACCGAATCCCCATCTGCCACCTATATGAGTTAAGACTCAGGTCTAAAAATCAGGTCATGAGAGAAGAATTGCACAAAATCATATAGACCAAATCCCCATCTACCACTAGTATGAGTTAAAGACTCAAGGTCTAAAAATCAATCATGAGGTAAGAATTGGCCAAAATAATATATAGACCGAATCCACATCTGCCACCTATATGAGTTAAGACTCAAGGTCTAAAAATCAATCATGAGGTAAGAATTGGCCAAAATAATATATAGACCGAATCCACATCTGCCACCTATATGAGTTAAGACTCGAGGTCTAAAAATCAGGTCATGAGAGAAGAATTGCACAAAATCATATAGACCAAATCTCCATCTACCACTGGTATGAGTCAAGACTCGAGGGTCTAAAAATCAGGTCGTGAGAGAAGAACTGTCCCAAATCATATAAGACCAAATCCCCATCTGTCACTGGTATGAGTTAAAACTCGAGGTCTAAAAATCAGGTCTCAAGGTCTGAAAATCAGGTCCCATTGTAAGAATTACCCAAAATCCTATTAAGACCAAATCCTCGTCTAAAACCAGCTCCCGAAAACCATATAGACAAAATTCCCATCTACCACTGATGCGAGGAATTCAACAAAATCAACACATCTTCCTCCTTTTTTAAAAGATTAATCCTACGTGTAAGTTAAATCATTCTTTCCTTCCATGTTTCTTCTTCACATAATTAAACTACTTGAGCATGAAACTTGAGTTATGATCAGCTGAAATCTGCTTTATCAACAAAAATAGACTTGCCTGTTTTCTACAACGTTCAGTGAGTTCTTGGGTAGTTGGATCTATCCCATCTAGTTAGATGAACAAATTAAAACTCTTTATAATAACTTTGATTATTACCTTGGTTCTCATGTGAATGTAGTAAAATCCTTTGAAAATCAAATTTATTTGATCCTTTGAACTTGCAACATTGACTTTTTCCATGTCCTATATCGCCAGTAGTTCCAAGATCGCCAGTAGTTCCAAGAATTACCAACTTTAATTATTTCAAGCATAAGAAAGTAGGATAAAATAATTCAGCCACCAATGCGCAAAGCGCGGTATGCTTCCTAGTATATTATATAGGACAAGCGAAGTAGATCAGGAAAAACACAAAATCAACTGGTAATTTGTTATATTTGGAGACAATTAAGATGATTTTCAAGCTTAATTAATCCTCTTTGTTTAAACTGAATGTACAATGGACTATCAGATTTAATATGTATCTGGTGTCTACTCGTTAAACTTCAATAACTTGAGATGTGAATCTAGGATTTAAGTTCTATGAGTTCAACCTTTCAGTTTTTTTTTATTTTTATACATAAATTTATTTAAATTTAATCCGATGCCACAATCTATACCATAGATAGAGAGATATAGAGAGAGGTTAACAAACATCTCCTTGTTTACCGCAATTCAGATTGTAAAACATAAATAGTCCAATATAAAATTCTATCATAAATTTAAGATCACAATTTTGACATTGAACCTACAATTACAGTAATTCAAACAAGAATTACTCACCTGAGTGAGTCGATCAAATTAAGAAGAAGCACTTTATCTTTCTCTCAACAATTAAAAAAATCCATTCCAAATATGGCTGCAAATTAAACTCATAAAATTAATACAAGAGCATAGATTACTAAGACAAATTAACATTACGCTGTTAGAGGGACCTGTAAACCGACAATTTCTGAAATGGAAGTTGGGGCAGACGAATTAGAAAGCAGTAATATTAATTTGTAGCAAATCAATCAATGGAATACTTATATACATAAAATAATGAGATTACTGCACATATTTTCCTTCTGATGACCCTACCATTCGTTTTATAGAAAACCTAAAATTAGATATAGATGATTTAGGGGTAGGAGGATGAGAATTTGGGTAAAGGTGATGACGGAAGCATAGAGAGCACAAATGAAGTGAAATGCTTTAATTTAACTCCAATTTCCTCCATTTAGCATCTCATCATATGTGCTCTCTATCTTCTGTCAACTCCAATTTTCCCTCTTCCCTCTTCCTTTCCTCCATTTTCACAAGTTGGTCTTTAATGCAAAAAGAGGGCAACTTTTTATTTTGGTCTGGAGAGATTAATTTGTGGATGAGGACTGCCGTCATATTAACTGTAATAAGGACAGGCAGCAGAGGGGGCCTATTTATAGAAACACAAAATATACTCCCTCCCATCCCATCAGGCTCCTCCCTATTTTCTCTCAAGTCTCACGTCAGCAAATACAAAAACAGATGTTGAGTATATAAGTAAATAGACTTTATCTACGTACTAGTGACACATTTTTTTAAAGCCATACGGGCCTAAGCTCAAAGCGAACAATATCACTAGCGGGGTTGAATAGTTACAAAAGTATAAAAATCAAATTAGAAGATATTTGACAAGTAATAGACCCCAAAGTGTGTGCCGAGTTAATAGTTTATTTACAACTATTGTTTACAGTTATTGTTGGACAGAGGGAGTTGAGACCAAATAAGTAAGAGTAATAATCCGTCCGCTCCTTCATAATTATTTTTGAAGTCAAATAATATGAACTTTAATTAATATTTTAGAACATATTTTTTTCATTTTATTGATATGGAAAAAAAATTGTAATTTATATCACTTTTCATATGATTTTGAATATCTAAAATTTTATTTTAAAGTAATAAATTAATGTAATTTAATTTAACTTTAAAAATTAATTAAATTAACTCTTGAAAAGATACCGCTACTACTAAAAAGGCGAAGGAGGGATTAATTCATCAAGGGTAAGTACCTCAGCCAGTAGCTGTCACTATGTACCCTCCTCCTACAGTAAAATAAAAGCTACTTCTTTATAACCCTAAATTCTACAGTATATTTTTCTGGTTAACAATTCTTATTCACTGTGATCACTCAATTTTTTTAATTACATAGGGTTAGGGAAAAGAGAATGAAGAAATTATAAGATGAAAAATAGAAATTCGAAATTCAATTATCCAAACAATTACAAAATGAGCTACTCAGATCTTCAATATTTTTACTCAATCAAATAAGTTCATATAAACTGAAAAAAGAAAAATAATTGGGTTATTGCGGGACGTTCGTTCCATCATCAAATTTAAACTAGCAAAACTAAATACTCCTATATCGATTTGGTGATTTTGTATGTGTGATGGAAAAACATGGTGACTTCTCCATCATTCTTAGACCTTTGTGGTTGCAAAATTTTGTAAATCATTTCCCCACTCATCATAGATCATGGTTTCACGTGGGGTTTTTATATTGAAACCGACACAAATACTTACTCTTAAAATATTTTTGAAAGATCCGAGCAATATAGAATATTTGCATCCTACGAGTTCATTTATCTTTCTGACGCAGGATTTTTCTTTTCCAACGTCCTTGACAACTTTATTTTATTGGTTTGAGAATTTTGCAATGTGGCCCTTAAACTTCCTTGACAATATTATTCCTATTGATTAATGTTTAGGTGTTGCTACAAATATGGAAATCTTGGCCATATAAATAGTTATCTTGGCCTCATTACTGGTCCATAATATGGTCCTACTGTTCAGATGGATGAATGTGGACAAATTTGTGCGATAAATATCAAAAATCTCATTTTAACGAATTGTCAAATATTTGCGCACTTTCTCTTTATCTATATGATAAAGAATTGTTGGCATTTGAATGGCTAGGGACGGATCTAAAAAGTGATGTGCAATACATTAGTTGCCACTAAAAATGATTTTCTTTTGAGAAAATAATTAATGATAATTATAGACTAGCACTCCTTGTAAACGATCTTAAATTTATAATGACAAATGAATTTTATGACAATTAACTAATGTCTCTATTAATGTACTCTCTCTGTTTTATATTCCATTAAATGAATTGTTGAGTCATTTCACACATATTAAGAAAAAAAATAAAGATAAAATTTAATCATATTTTTCCATTTTTACCCTTTTCAAACTCCACACACTCATTAATGCATCATTTATTTCTCATATAAAACTCAACCTTAAAAACTTAATTGATATCTCATATAAAACTCAACTTTAGAAACTTAATTGATGAAGGGTAAAATTGAAAAAAATTCTCAACACCTCCCTTGAAAAGTGAACAATTCACTTATTTGAAACATAAAAAAGAATTTAACAATTAACTTAATATGAAACAGAGCTGTTTTGATTATATTGGGCTTGTTGGTTCAGAAAATTACTTGAATTTGTAAAGTAACGCACTCATACTAAGAAAAATATTTAAAGACAAAATTTATATCATACTTTTCACTATTGTCTTTGTAAAATCATAAATATGTAATGTAATATATCTCCTATAAAATATAAAACTTCAATAAATGAAAGAGTAAATATGAAAAAAAAAATTAAAATATTCACCTTAAACACTAAACAATTTAAATATTTCAATTAATTTGAGACGGAGAGAGTAGGACTGAAATAGCCCTGGGCAGGATATTTATAAATTTTGTGTGGGTCAAAAATATTGGAATATGACCAAAGATGGTGGTTATGTGTGTGTACGTGTGGTCTTCTTTTAGAAGATTCACGATAAAAGAAAGTTGATCAATCTTCTAGTAGATAGTGAATGGCCTTCTGATATGATTATAGGGATTATGTTCCTCTTTTATGATTATAGGGATTATGCTTCCTCTTTGGAACAAGAGAAGTTCATTGGATGTATAGGAATCTGATCCTATTATGAAACCATGTTGGGATAGGGACCGTGCAACTACTAATTAATACTCCTGCTCTATTTTATTCCAACAAAAGGTGTTCGACTGATCACCCTAAATTATATGTGGCTTTAGTATGAAAAAACACCAATATTGTGTTGATTTTTTCAAATGGACAAATAAAATACTCTATTTTTGGTATAGTTATCAAGGAAAAGGCTAGCTCAAATATGCCATCGAACTTTGAGAAAAGGCTCGTTTATGACATCTGTTAAAAGTTTGACTCATTTATGCCATTATCGTTTGAGAAAATGCTCATTTATGTCATTATATTTTTAACCCAATTTTGCAAAGCCACTTAAACAAATTTAAACACTTTTAAATTAGAGTTTTGGATCAAATATAAGTTTTTTAGCTATTCTTTTTCAAGAATGCCAAGAACACATGAAGAACACCAAAAACTCTCAAATTTTCAACTTTTTCAAATATTTACAAAAGCAACTCAAACTTCAAGAGTAGCGTTCCTCCAAACTAAATACCAAAACTTTTTGACCTCAAATTCAATCTAACTCAACCAGATCTACATGAAATTAGCATAAATGAGCTTTTTCTTAAACGATAATAACATAAATTAGCAAAAATTTAACGAATGACATAAATGAGCTTTTTCTCAAAATTTGATGATATATTTAAATTTTTTCCCTAGTTATAAAGTAAAATAAAATAGAAAAAGTATTTGGAATCATCAATTTTTAGTAAAGGACAAGTAAAGTGAACCAGAGAGAGCATGTTGTGCGTGCAAATATAGATGTCAATTTCAGTTTAGGTAATTTATTTATTCCGTTTGTTTTTCTTTAAATGCTATTTGCTATATTAAAAAGTAATATCTTAAGTCTAATAATAATACATATTTAATTATAGTTATTTTGTATTATATTTTTTAAGTCATTATATTTATAGGGTGATTTAATAAAATTATCTCTATTTTTTACTGTTTCTTAAATATTGTGTCAAGTCAATTGTGAAAAACTATTATTAGGCAGAGGGAGTACTATTTGCTCAAGCTTTTAAAAAGTAAATAAGTGTTTATGGATTATCCTATGTATAAATTATCTTTAGAAGTTTAAAATTATAAAAGAAGTATTCCCTCCATTTTTTAGTTGGTATAAATTATTTTTTAGAGTCAAACGATACGAATTTTGATCAATATTATATATTCTTTTAATCATCTTAATATGAAAAGTTACAACGTATATTATTTTTCTTATAGATTTTAACTATTAAAATTTTTTTTAAAAAATATCAAACTAATGTAATCTAATTTAATCGTGTAGATTTGTTGTGTGGGGTTACAACCCATTTTGATAATGTCTTGCAATTCATTTGGATCATAATATTACTGCTGAAACACATTACTCCAATTATTTTGGTTTCCTAGAATATAATGAATAATATATTAGAAGAGTAATTTATGCTTCATCAAAGTTCTAAAAGATTATAAGAAAATTATTGTCCTCGTTCCTTTTTAATTGTCATATTACATTTTTCACAAGTCAGAAAGTTATTTTTCGTAAACCTAAAATATTCATGATGCGACCTGGCTGAGTGGCTGTCGGCTGCAGTTCCAAATGGTTCTTCTAAAATATTCATTCAATTATTTTTTTTACATTTACAACTTTAATTTAAAAAATACACAAAGTTGGGTGCCAAATGATATGCCAATAAGATAAAGAGAGTTTAAATTCTATGAATCAACGAGGTAACAAATATTCACACGATTAATTACTCCAAAAAAGTAATGGTAGGTAACTATATTTAATTGTATTACTTAATAATTAGAATAATAATTTTTTAAAATTTTAATTTGGTGTTTTACTTTATTCTAAAAAGATTATCTTTTTGGATTAATTTTTAATATGACATATTTTAGATTATAAAATTAATACATGATATAAAACGTAAAGAGAAGATAATTTTAAAGTAAGATATCGAATCGAATAATAAGAGTAGTATAATAAGACTGGTCAAATTTTTATGATTGGACGACACAAAAATAATATGCTTTGACAAGTTACCAATCAATTCCATTTGAAGACGTAGCTGATTCCTATAATGCTGGGGTCTTTGGTCAAAAATCAAAATCTTGCTATACTAATTCAAAAAAGAAAAACATATCTCAATTTCTTTAAAATATTTTCACTCTGTTTGTTTTATTTTGATCTTTAGTTAATTCCAAAAAGTATCTTCTTTTTTGTTTTATAATTCTTTAATATTTATTTGGTAAAGGACGTCTTAATAGTATACTCTATATATTAATTATAAATTTGAAGATTTGAAAGTCTTTTTTTTATTTTTTTTTTAACAAAATCAAATAAATACTTGAAATGAAAGGAATACTATCTTGTTTCGAGAAGATTTTTGTGCTATGCACTATGTTGAGTATTACTCTCTATGTTCACTTTTACTTGTCCCTGTTGAGTGCAAACCCCATCCCACATCGAAGAATGAGGAAAAAATGGAGCAATATATAAGTGCTCACCTC
>DF357354.1:165467-191553 GCA_000787875.1 Solanum virginianum | reverse complement strand
TATCCAATTCAAAATATTTCAATCAAAGCCTACATAAATTTATCTCTACCCAAAAATACTCAATTGTATACACATTGGAGAATACGAGGTTCAATATAATTAACAAAAGATTAGAAATCCCGTGGTTCAATATAATTAACAAAAGAATAGAAATCCACTTGCCTTATATAAAGTCTCGAATCACGTCACTTTCGAAGCTTTTTCCTTTCTATGGCACTCCAATTCACCAAAATCTATTCAAATATAGCATCATAATTATATAATAAATCTAACGACACAAATCAACTAATTCGGGTGAAAAGCGTAAAATGGTCCAAAAATTTTATCGCCAAAAAATACCATCAAAATCTAAAAATTTATACATAAAAATATTTCCCAAGTCATAAGGAATCCAACGGCGAAAACCGTTTAAAAAATGGAGCTAATATGAGGAAGAAATCGCATGTTAAAGTTTTCAGAATATATTAAAAATGAAGTAGCAAGATCATGAATTTTACCTCAAATGACGCACCAAATCAGTTTCTGAAGCTCCCACGTTGTTCTTCTCGGGAAATTATACAACTTAGCCTTTTGAATCACTTAAATCGAATCAAAATTGAGAGAGAAAACGTTGGTTGAAGTTTAGAAAAAAAAACTGCATAATCCTATATAAATCTGCAGCTTTTAGGATTTGAAATCGGGTCTTCTACGTGGTAGAACCTTATTGGGCCACATCACCCGCTCGTTTCAACATTTTCAGCAACCTCTCGAACTTAAATTCGATGCTCCGACCTCATCCAAAGTTGAAAAAATATAATTCATATATGAAATCTTATTGGAAACAGCATTCTGGACTCAATGGTGTAGTTGAAATTTTCAACGGAGATCGTTTTATGCCAATGTGGGTTCCACTTTCTAATATCGAAATCTACCGATAGGTCAAAAACACACGAAAGCCCCCGGGAACTGAATGAAAGATCCTCCTAGACCAAAATCAACGTTCTGGATCCAAAGAAAATATCAGAATTTGCAGTTGAGGCCTCCTTGACCCAAAACCTAAGAAAACTCGTTAAAACTAATTTGGCTCCGGTAACAACTAAAATGCAACTTCTGACCTAAAATCTTCATTTTTAACTCTAAATTAAGTTCTACAAGTTCCTCTGGACCAGATTCAGCATTACAGAGCTGATAGAATTAACAAAATCATAATTCGACAATTGAAACTCAAAACGGCCAGAAAACTCAAATTTTCCAACTTAGGCTTTTAAAAAAAACTCTTTCATTTGCAAAACTCAAACTTATTACCATACTTTTAAAATCTGACTTTTAGCATTAGCCAATAATGACTCAAGACAACTTTTAAGAAGAGCAAAAATTATAATTTGGCTGAAAATATAAAAAATGACCTTCAGGGTCATTTGAAATAGTCTATAATTTGCCTATATTAAGAAAAAAAATAAAGATCAATAATAATTAAAAATTTGTGTTATCTTTCTCAATAAGAAATTGTTATTTAAAGAGTTATATTATTTTTATGCTATATAGAAAATATCTTAGTTAAAAAAAAAGGTTAACTACACAAAAATTAAAGTCAACTTTATAGTATGAGTATTTGTCAAAAGCGAAAAAAATATAGATTGAAAGTATTTTTATACAGTTTAATTTTTTGAGTCTTATAATGACAAAATTATATTTAATAATTTATCCTTTTGTGGGAGAAAAATGTTAAAGTAAAGGTAGTATATTTTTTTATATATTCTTTTTTATTATAGACGCATGATACACATTCAATACACATATACTAAATTAATATTACTTTAAAAATATGAATATGCTTAGAAATATTTTTCAAATATTTATAATATCCAATTTAATAATATTAACGTGAAACATACGTACAACACACATATATACTAAACTAGTATATTACTAAAAGTAGGAAGGTCCAAAGTAAAAAATTGAATTATTATTTTGCCCCTATGCCACTACATATTTACCCTTATGTCATTACTTATTAAATATAATTTTAATTTATTTATTAGAAAAATAATTAAAGGATCACAAATTAAATTGTAAGTTACAATGAAATGTTTAATGTATTATTTCATTCATTTGGAGAAATGAAAGAGTTCTTTGTCAATTAAATGATGATTCATAAAAAATTCTACATAGACATAAAGATGATGTATATTTTGATTACCTGCTATTTATGATTAAATTCAAGTTAGCTAAAATGTCTTTTCTTTTAAATATCACTACACTATATATATATATATATATATATATATATAATTTTTTAAAATAACACATATAACATTTTTAAGAATTACTAGCAATTTTCATTAATTAAAAGTCTTTATTCATCTTCATAAATATTATTTATTTATCATTTATGTGCATGCCTCTTCATTGTATAAAGGGAAAAAACTCAAATATGCCATCAAACACTAACAAAAGGTTCATTTATGTTATTCGTTAAAAGTTTGACTCAAATATATCATTACTGTTAAGGAAAAAACTCATTCATTTCATTATTTTCTAACAGTGATTTTGTAAAATCACCTTTTACCCATGACATGCTTTAATTCAGTGAAGTCGAAAAAGACTCATGCATGCCATTATTTTCTAATGGTGATTTTGTAAAATCACCTTTTACACATGACATGTTCTAATTCGGCCACGTCTTTTAAGAAAAATAAATTCTAAATAAAATTAAGAAAAAAAATTCTTAATTTTGTGGATTTTTTCTTAATTTTATTTAGAATTTGTCATAAAATTAAGAAATTTTTTCTTAATTTTCTTTAGAATTTTTTTTAAATGACGTGACCAAATTAAAACATGTCATGTGTAAAAGGTTGTTTTGTAAAATCACCATTAAAAAATAATGACATGGATGAACCTTTTCTTTAACAGTAATGACATATTTGAGCTAAACTTTTAGCGGTTGACATAAATGAACTTTTTGTTAAAGTTTGATGACATATTTGAGCTTTTTCCCTTGTATAAATGATTACGAAAAATGATGAATGAATAAATAATTAGGAGAATAGGAAGAGTTACATTCAACAATTAAATTGTAGACTAATTAATTAGGAGTAATAAATATATGAAAGGAAAGATTCAAAGAATGTAAATAAAAAAAGAACTATAAAAATCAAGAAAGGCTTCCTCATTTCTTAGTCACCATTACTTGCATGAGTTGTAGATTTGTGGCATCAGTTTAATCAGATGATTTTTATGTTTTTTTTCTAAGATTAAGTAATAATTGAAGTGGATGAAAAGGATCTAAAGCTGACGTCCATAATTTAATTAGCCGTTGGAATCTATTTCACTACTTCGGTACCTCCTCTTTTGGTTAGGTTTTTAAGAAATTAATACAAATTTAATTTGTTGAAATGCACAATCCTTATATATTATTGTGCTAAAAAGTTTAAATACATATTATTATCCTTAGCATGTAATATTTTAAATTTCAGCATGTCAATATATATATTGTACTTTTAGTAATTGTACGTAAAGAAATAATTGATTTGTCATTTATTTTTTGATGATTAGAAGCTATTTGTTATTTCTTGAATGTTGAATTTTGTATATAAGAGTTAAAAGGAAACTTATTATGAATAAGACTCGAGTTCGATGGAATTGACTTGCTATTCATAATAAATTTTTAATTGCATTTTAACAAAAAAATCATTAATTTTAGTATTCAACAAAAAAATTTAAATTAATTAGCTTGGAATACACGCGCAAAGCACGTGTTCTAATACTAGTTTATTTATAAGTACAAAATAGATATATAATTTAAATAAAAAATACTAAAATATTAAAAAAGAAATTAACTAAAAAATTATTATTTGATTTTAAAAAATGAAGCTTGTACTTGAAAATAACGGTGGAGATAATTTATAGTGATAATGGTGATGGTGATGGTAATAGTCATTGTTGGTGGCTAGTAATAATGATAGTGATAATTATGACGATAGGAATGATTGGTGTCATGGTGACTATCATAATAGTAATGGTTGTAGTGATGAAGTTGGTTGATGTTAGTAGCTCTGATATCAATAGTAATAGTTGAAGAATGAGTGGTAGTTGATAATATGTTTGTGGTAATTGATACTAGTGCTAGTTATGATGATGTAAGTGGTTGGTAGAAGTGACTGATCACAGTGATAGTAATGACAGATAATAGTGGTGGCAGTGGTGGTGGCGATGAGTGATAGTAGAGATGATTGTGATGGTGATAGTGGTGATCGAAGAATACATGATGGTAGTTGGCGACGATGCTAGTTGTGATGGTGAAATTGTTGATAGTTGGATTTGACTATAGTTGTGATAGTGATTGATAGTTGTGGTAGATGTGACATCTTTTATTGAAATGGAGGTCGCGAATTAGAGTAGCAGACTGATTTTGTTTGTAGGGTTAGGTGGAAGTCTTGTCTTGGGGTATAGTGGGGTAGAAGCAGTAGTCGTGTGTTTTTGTCATGTGTTGTCATTGTCTGTCATATATGTATTAGTTTTTTCGTATTTACATATTGTCATGTGCTTTTCATTATTAGTCGTTCTGTCTGTTTCCTTTCATATATTTATTACTCCTAATTAATTAGTCTACAATTCAATTGTTGAATGCAACTCTTCCTATTCTCCTAATTATTTATTCATTCATCATTTCTCATAATTATTTATATAAGGAAAAACTCAAATATGCCATTAAACTTTAACAAAAAATTTATTTATGTCAGCCGTTAAAACTTTAGCTCAAATATGTCATTACTGTTAAGGAAAAGGCTCATCCATGCCATTATTTTTTAATAGTGGTTTTACAAAATAACCTTTTACACATGACATGTTTTAATTTGGTCAAGTCATTTTAAAAAAAAATAATTCTAAATAAAATTAAGAAAAAAATTCTTAATTTTATGATAAATTCTAAATAAAATTAAGAAAAAAATTCTTAATTTTATGACAAATTCTAAATAAAATTAAGAAAAAAATTCACAAAATTAAGAATTTTTTTCTTAATTTTATTTAAAATTTGTTTATTTTAAAAGACGTGGCCGAATTAAAACATGTCATGGGTAAAAGGTGGTTTTGCAAAATCACTGTTAGAAAATAATAGCATGGATGAGTTTTTTTCTTAACAGTAATGATATATTTGAGCCAAACTTTTAACGAATGACATAAATGAACCTTTTGTTAAAGTTTGATGATATATTTGAGCCTTTTCCCTTTATACAATGAAGAGGCATGCGCATAAATGATAAATAAATAATATTTACGAAGATAAATAAAGACTTTTAATTAATGAAAATTGCTAGTAATTCTTAAAAATGTTATATGTGTTATTTTAAAAAAATTATATATATAGTGTAGTGATATTTAAAAGAAAAGACATTTTAGCTAACTTGGATTTAATCATAAATAGCAAGTAATCAAAATATACATCATCTATATGTCTATATAGAATTTTTTATGAATCATCATTTAATTGACAAAGAACTCTTTCATTTCTCCAAATGAATGAAATAATACATTAAACATTCCATTGTAACTTACAATTTAATTTGTGATCCTTTAATTATTTTTCTAATAAATAAATTATAATTATATTTAATAAGTAATGATATAAGGGTAAATACATAGTGACATAGGGGCAAAATAATAATTCAACTTTTCACTTTGGACCTTCCTACTTTTAGTAATATACTAATTTAGTATACGTGCGTTGTATGTATGTTTCACGTTAATATTATTAAATTGAATATTATAAATATTTGAAAAATATTTCTAAGCACCTTCATATTTTTAAAATAATATTAATTTAGTATATGTGTATTGAATGTGTATTATGCATCTATAATAAAATACATATATAAAAAATATACTACCTTTACTTTAACATTTTCCTCCCACAAAAGAATAAATTATTAAATATAAATTTGTCATTATAAGATTCAAAAAATTAAACTGTATAAAAATATTTTCAATCTATATTTTTTTTCGCTTTTGACAAATACTCATGTTATAAAGTTGACTTTAATTTTTGTGTAGTTAACCTTTTTTTAATTAAGATATTTTCGCTTTTGGCGAGTATTCATGCGATAAAGTTGACTTTAATTTTTGTGTAGTTAATCTTTTTTTTATTAACATGTTTTTTATATAGCATAAAAATAATATAACTCTTTAAATAACAATTTCTTATTGACAAAGATAACACAAATTTTTAATTGTTATTGATCTTTATTTTTTTCTAAATATAGGCAAATTATAGACTATTTCAATATATTCTTGGTATATTTCTATTCTAACAATACAAATTTATAATGAATAATGCAATTTTTTTTTTAAAAAAATGATACAGTTAAATATATTTAAGTATTATTATTTCTAAAAGTCTAATATTAGGAATGATTTTTTTTCAAAGAATTGTAGGACTCTATTAGTAGGTTTGTTCTTACTAAAAATAATAAAATGATATTGAATGTTGCTTTCTCTCCAAATATGAGTGCTAACAAAATTATTTGAAAAAGAGACAGTAGAAATGATTGTTGCAGTCCTGAACTATAGTGTTATCGATGAATCTAATATCAATTTCTTTGTTTACCAATAAAAAATTTGGATTATCACATTTAATGTGTCCATTTATGATGTAATAAACTTTGCCTCGTTGCAACTTTTCATTCCACTTTACAACATGATTGTTAAAAAGTGTAGCATTAACTTTTGTGCCATGTTAAAAAAATTAAACTTTAATGACTAAAATATATATGTAATGTTAAAATATAAAAAAAATAAAGGAAAAAACTATTATCTCTTCGTCAAAAGATGTTAAAGTCTTTCGAGTACCTTCATTGGTGCCCTTTTTATATTTTTTATTTGTTCATTGACAATAAGTAAAACTTTTATTATTCAATAAGAATCATATTTTTTTAAAGTATTAATTATCACAACTTCATTGATCAAATACTTCTCATAATCCATTGTAAAATTGTTTAAAATACATTGTTGAAAAATTTTCCCTTTAATTTTTTTTGGACGTGTTTTCCTTTTAAACTTTATTTTCTTCTTGACTAATTTCCTTTTATACCAAGTTGAAAAAAGATTCTTTGTGTAAGATTTTTTTTTTATTTAATATTATGAAATAAATAATTCTAAAAAAAGTAAAAAGACAAAGTTTTCTCTCGGGAAACTTGTGTTATTAAAGAAAAAAAGTAAAAAATAAAATTAACTATGTTCCCTACAAAAAAGGAAAGTTTTTTCCTTAAATATTTTTTTCCTTTTCACTTTGACGTGCTTCCCCCCCTCCCCCCTCCCCCCCCTTTTTTTTTTCTTTTTTGACTAATTTTCTTTTACACCAAATCTATTTTAGTTGAAAAAAGATTCTACATATTTTTTTATTTAATTTTCGCTTTAATTTTTTTGACGTGTTTTCCTTTGAATTTTTTTCTTTTTGACTAATTTTCTTTTATACCAAGTCTATTTTAGTTGAAAAAAGATTCTACATTTTTCTTTATTTAATTATTCCTTTAATTTCTTTTTGGACGTGTTTTCCTTTTTAATTTTTTTTGACTAATTTCCTTTTACATTAAATCTATTTTAGTTGACAAAAGATTTTTTGTGTAGGAATTTTTTTTATTTAATTTGTAATAATTTTTAAAAAAAATAAAAAATGAAAAGATAATTTTATCTAAAAAGGAGTTAGGACAAAAAGGATATTTACACTTTTAATATAAGTATAGATGGATAGATGATTATGCAGATTAAAATTTTGAAAAAATACTTAAAGAGAAAAAATAAAAAAAAATACTTAAACCCCAAAATTCTATCCCTACACAAGCCACCTTGAAATACGTCCATCTCCCTCTTAAACCCTTTTTCCATCTTCTTTCTTCTTCTTCAACTAGTTGAATGTTTCAGCAATGTCTCGAGGTACTGAATTGTTGTCTAACTTGTTGTAGCCTTGAGGTCACTGTCACTGTCAGCTCTAATCCTGAATATTGATGTGTGCTCTCTTGCAGAAATGTACTCACCGAATGAACATCCTTCCACAGACCCACTTGCAGAAAACAATCTTCAGGTTCATAGCAATACTACTCTATCCTAATTCCACATTTTTTAAAAATATTTTGTTTAGAGAATGTAATTGCTCTTGTGTTTTTTGCTCCTGTGGAAATTCATAGCCATTCTTCGTGCTGCACAAGGCATCAAAGTCTTCAGAGTCTACTGCAATATCTCCCGGAAGACCCATCAAAAGAAGACTTGAATCTTCACCAAAAGTATCATTAAACGATGAAAACAAGAATGAGAACATGAAAATGGAAGCTTTTCAGTGTGTGTGGTCAAAAATTGAATCCAACATAAAGGTTCTTCATTCAAAATTTTGTTTCCTGAAATGTTATAGATATTTTAATTAGTCCAATTGAGTGTAAATTAAGTGATGCTAAATTGCTTGTTTCTTCATGTTTGAGAATTAAATTTAGGAAGTCTTGAGGAGTATAAATGCGGATGTGTTTGATGAGATAGGACGATGGGTTCGTGAATCTTTTGATGAAATTTGCTCGTGTAGAGGGACTGTTGATCCATCAAAGTCAAGTCTTCCATACCCTTTTGTTCATAATGGTGGTTTAGTTAAAAAGATCTTCACTGCTCTGGTCTTCACCAGTAAGTTCATCTTTCATTTCTTTTATATGTTTAGATTGCAAGTATGAATATCTGAAATCTTCTATTTTGTATTTCTTATCTCAATTCCTCCCATAAATTTGTCGTGTTTCTTTTCAAGAATGGTGTTCTATTGTGTGAATTATGGCCAGGCCATCTAACCCTGATTTCCAATTCCCAACTTTACCTGCACTGTGCTGGTGGATAACAATTGATTGTTGATAATATTTTATCCATGGCTAGTGGTTCACTCGTGTCGATCAGTACAGTCTTGGATTATTCCTGTTAGGGTGGATAACAGTTCACTGTTGATGATGTTTTATCGATGGCTAGTGGTTCACTCGTGTTGATCAGTACATTCTTGGATTATTTGCAGAGAACATTGAAACTGTAGATGACATATTAACTTTTGCTGAACTTGGTTTAAATTTGAAATCTCGTGGATGCTATGTGGCTAATATTTCCTCCTTGGATTTTTCTACCAAGAATGGCATTGGAGGCTGTCTCAGAGCGCTTCTGAGACAATTGCTTATGGTTGACATTGAAGTAAGTAGACAATTTAAGTCTATAGTTATGTACATATTTAAGTAGAACTATGTTTTGTGTGACATTTTTATTGTATTTCACTATCATTCTTGTTTTTGATTCTAAGGCAGCTGATATTTCGCTCTTAGCATCATGGTATAGTGACCATGGCAAGTATGAGAACCCAGTGGTTGTAATTATTGAGGATATGGAGAGGTGTTCTGGGGCTCTCTTATCAGATTTCATCAATATGTTAAGGTACTGTCATATATTGTCAGTGCATCTCCTTTTTACACCATAGCTATCTACTTTTTCAAGGATAACTAAAGCAAGAGTTGCTCTGAACTTCTTCAAGATGGCGTATTTTACAATTTTAATTGTAGAAGAGGGTCATATTTGCCCCTTTACTTTCAATATTATTCCATTATGCTTTGGGCCAAGTATACCCCTTATATCCATTAAGTGGCCAGGTCCCAGCCTTAAAATAGACACGTGGAGATTTGAGATTAATTTAAAGGACCCAGGTCATTTTGCCCCTTCCCACTTCTAGTTTAAATTTTGTTACTGGAATCTGGTTTTTGCAGGTATGCCGTCAGAATTTTGTTGCTTAATTTTTGGAACTTGGAGATCTGATTCGAATTTTGTTAAAGCTTTGTTGATTTCTTCCTCTAAGTTTTTTTTTTCAGTATTTGTTTTGGCTACTGTAGATTTGTTCAAAATGGCGGATAACAAGTGTTGGCTACTGTAGATTTGTTTAAAATGGCGGATAATAAGTCTGTTGTTACTGAAATTGTCCTTGCTGTGTCCAAAATTACAGAACATAGACTATATCATTCTAATTATTTGGAACTAAGACTTTAGTTACGAATTTCAAAGGAATTATTTGGGTTGAAGTAAGGGAGGAATATGTGCTTGTCTTGGGGATAAAGTTGATTTAATTGTACTAGCTACAAACAAATTGTTTATGGTGCATGTATTAACTGCATGATTTTGTGGCTGAGCTTTACTTCAGTTTTTCTTTTCTATTTTAAAGTTCATTTACCAAATTATATAGCTGTTTATACATATAAAACCACTTTTGTATTGTGATTCTTACAAGTAATGTCTGCTTTTATCAGTGAATGGTCTGTTAAGATTCCAATCATTCTAATTGCTGGTGTTGCTACAAGTGCTGATGCTCCCAGAAATATACTCACTTCCCGTGCACTTCAATATTTGTCTACATCAATATTCTTTCTGAAAAGCCCAGCTGAAAGGTTGGATGCAATTATTGAGGCTATTCTAGTAAAAAATTCTGCTGGCTTTAGCGTTGGCCACAAGGTGGCGACTTTCTTGAGGAACTATTTTTTAAGACAAGATGGAACAGTTACTTCATTTGTTAGAGCCTTAAAGGTCTGAAACATATTTTTGTTTTCTTGTATTATACATTCGAGCTATACCCATCATGTGTTTTCCAGATCTGCTTGATTAGGAATCTGAATGTACATGTGTACCCAATCATATACTGACAAGTTACATAATGGTTTCTCCAGATGGCAATAGTTCAACAACTTTCCATCGAGCCTCTTAGCTTTCTGCTCAAGCTTTTAGTTGATGAGGGAGATAGTAAGGTGAGAATTAATTTTCAAACTTTACACTTGTTGGGTTCAGTTGTGTTTCTGTTTGGCTGGTGTCTTGGTCTAAATGGGGGATCAAATATTTCCTTGAAGGAGATAAACTTCTGCATGATTTAGTTCATATATTTTCCAAGTTCTTCAGAGAGCCTTTCGTAGTTGTTGAGATTGAATAGGTGAAACATCCAAGCTTAGTTAGAATGTTTCAGCCTTTCAGGCTGTGACCTAAACCAGCTTCCAATTGGAGGTTATGTCCATGAGCACAGATACTGTGGAATTATAGTTAGGCCATTTTGCTATTGATATTCTGCTCTATCCTGTATTATTACTTGTTCTTACATTCATATGGTTACATGTGAAGATCAAGTTGCATCATATAAGTGACAACTTTGTATAACTGTTTTTGCCCCTATTTGTTAAACCTTTACAGAGATCACCGCATGAGGATCTTGCTAATTTACCAGAGGAATTGATTAAGCATTCTTTTGAGCTTCCATCTTACAGGAAATATTCAGTAAATTGGTTTGTATCATAATGTGGCCCTTTTTAATGATCAAAAGTGAGCTTCATATTAGAGGAGAGCGACTCTAAATAGCCCATGAATCATCTTACCAGGAATAATCATGTAGAACTAAATGACACAAGTCTAGGCCATGGACTGTCAGAACTGCAGAGGCTGCAGGAACTATGGAGATCTGGCCTTATGGTAAGGTTTTATTATTCATTGGGTCTTTACGATTAATGTAATACATCCCGGTTCCTAGTTCTGGCGATGATAAGAGTTGGAAATCTATTCCACAACTTTTCAATGCTCCATGTCTTTTTGTAGGTTCTTTACTATTTTGGTATACTTCCTGTATACGGCCGATTTTGGCCTTGTGATAATGAAATTGTCTACCTGATTTAAAAATGTTCCTTTTAAAATTTCTCAATAACATATAGCTGAAATGATTTCATCATTATTAATTAATAAAGTGGCTAAATATATCTGGAAGTAGAAACTGCTTAGTTCCTTTGCAGTTCTCAGTATCATCATTGAAGTGCTCTAAAAGTTATGATGTTATCCCACAGTTGGCTGGTGAACATGTTATCTAATACTGCAGTTATGGAATTGAAACCTGATTCTACATGGTAATAGTTAGTTATTAGTTGAGTTCTTCAAATAAATGGCTACATCTTTTTTGGATTTTCTTTAATTTTCTCTAGATTCTACTGTATGATGCTGATAGCCAGAAGAAAGATCAAAATTTGTGGTTCTTTTATTGTTTCTTCCTTCAAGATTTGCCCCCTTCACTATATGTGATCTCTTCTTAAATAGTTGGAGTCGTACAAATTTTAAGGTCTAACAGCTAATATCTATTGAATCTCTTTGCTTTTCTACAATTCTTTCTATTTGCTGCCTCAATATTATGGGCATGCCAAATTATGGCATTGAATGAAAAAGCTAGTTATTTGTGCAATATGGGGAAGATTTCTATTTCGTGACTAAATTGTTACTTTAGTGTTTACATGAAGCTGGAAGGTACCATAAAGTTGCATTGTTGGACTTGTATTTGGAGGCATTGGATCCTGAGTTATACAACTCTAGGTTATCTAAACATGACTGTGATAGTGCAAAAGATAGGAGCTCGTTGTCAAATAATGATAAACTTTTCAAGCTACCAAAGGCTGAGGTTACCAATCAAGTCATCCGCAAAATAAGGTAGTTGTGAGTCTTAGCCTTATTTCTACACTCAACATTAACTTTTTCTTTACTTCACCTGGAAACTAAACTAAGAAATTCCATGCAGATGGAATTTTATTACTGTACTTCTCTATTCTTTATGGCTGTAAGGAGAAAAGTACTTCATCCATAGTTAGATTCTTTAGCGAAAATGGTGTTTGCAGGAAAACTGAAAAGGATTCAGATTATTCCTTGTGTTAAAAGTTCCTGTATTTTTTGTCTTATTACTCCAACTCTTCTCCCCCAACCAAATGTTGCGATTGATGCTTTAGTTTTTTATGAACCAGGGATCTACCAGCTGCGAAGTTATCCCAGTTGCTTAAGAGTTGGGAAAGGCTCACCAAAGGGACAATTGAGGTATAATCACTGCCAGTTCATTTTAACCGGGAAACCCCTTATAGTAGTTACAAGTAGCAATGCAATTAGGTTGGTGTACATATGGATTTTATGTTTAATGAATAAATATGGAAAATTGTAATTGGTCAATGAGACATGTCAATGCTTAGAAAAGGAAAGCTAAATACCTGTGCACAAAGGTATAATTAGTTAGTCAACAGAAGGAGCTAACGAAACGTACTGTCAATCAAAAAGCGTATGAAGAGGCAAACATATTTTATTTTTGACCTGAAGGAACTATTTTTCCTGGTTAGGAAGCGTCTTCAAAAGTTTCCCCAGGTCATGCAAACCTTAATGATCTTTTCTTTCTTTCCCATCTTTGCTCACTTAGCTTAGGTCTATGGAGGATGCATCCTCCCAAAAAGAAAAGCTCCCAAGACGTAGGAGGCTGAGTTGCTACCTAGATAACAAGAGAGAGAAATCAAAGAAAGAGAGGAGGTAGGAGGGAGCTCCTGAGCTATTTCATCAATAACAACATATACCCAATATATTCCCACAGAGTGAGGTCTGGGGAGGATAGAGTTTGCACAGATTTTACCTCTACCTCAAAGGTGAGGTAGAGAGGTTGTTTTCGATAAACATCCTCGTCTCAAGGCAAAAACAGACTAGAAAAATACACAGTGGAAGTGCAAGAAACAATAGGTAGTAACAAAACAATAGATGGTAGTAGAAGAATACTATAGCCAAATAATACCACAATCAAACTACACGAAACCTAAGTTGCTCAGACTCTTCACTTTTGGTGCCGCACCCGTGTCGATACGACATGGGTGTGGGTGTGGGATCCGTGTCCGATTTGGTCTCGGTTCCGGGTACTTAGACCAAAATCGTTGGGGAAAGTTTGGACAATTTTAATGATTTTTGTAATCAATACAAAAGCTAGGGTGGAATTGAAGAAAATGGAATACTTTTTATATAGAAATTTCTATGTCACTCCCTTTCCCTTAATCTCCTTCCAATATTCTCTTCAAGTTCTCCACGTAATAACTCATAATTTAGGCTTTATCATTCTATTCTTAGATATTTTAATTATTTTTAGGCAAATCCCCGCACCCGTATCCATATATGGATCCGTATCTCCGAATCTTAAAAATTAGATCATGAAGGATTCGACCTCTAGATCCGCACCCATATCAGACATCCGCACCTGAGTTCGGGCAACTTAGCACGAAAGAATTGATTACAACAAAATCAAAGAACAACAAACTACAAGCATAACACTATGACTACTAGTAAGGACACCATGACAATGCACTCTGACCTACTAGCAGGGACACTTCTACCCACTAACTTTCTATCCTAATTCGCGTTTTCCACATCTTCATAACTAAGGTCATGACCTTGGTAAGTTGCAACTATGCTATGCCCTGTCTAATCACCTCTCTTCATACTTCTTTGGTCTACTTCTACCTCTCTTGACCTCTCACACTTCTGTAGTGGAGCATTTGTGCATTTCCTCATCACATACCTGAACCATCTTAACCTCACTGCTTGCTTCTCTCAAGTCGCTCCTACCTTATCTCGGATATGTTATTCTTAATTCTAACTCTCCTAGTAAACCCACTCATCTATCGCAATATCCTCATCTCCACCAGTTCCATCTTCTGAATATAAGAGCTCTTGACTAACTAAAACTCTGCCTTATATAACATAACTAGTTTGACTGCCTTTTTGTAGAACTTTCTTTTAAGTTTTGGTGACACCTTCTTAGCATACAAGACTTCAGATGTGGCCTCCATTTCATCCACCCTGCACCAGTACGATAAGTGATATCTGCATCTATCTTTAGGGATGGCAATGGGGCGGATGCGGGGCGGGTTAAGCTCAACCCGCAAATCAACAACTAATTAACTATTTTTAGTTGACATTTTAACAATTGTTTCTTAATAGTTAATTAAAAGTTTCTAATTAACATTTTAACAACTTATAATTTATCAAACATGAAATCTCAACAACTGATTAACTATTTTTAGTTCACACTTCAACAATTGTTTTTAATCGTTAATTAAAAGTTTCTAATTAACATTTGAACAACTATCAATTTACTGGACATATCTAGTTTAAATTTTAGAAAAAAATAAAATTAAAGTCAATGTTTAGTATAAAAAGTTTATATCTTTGATTCCGCATAGCTCTAAACCCGCCCCGCCCCGCGCCGCATAGCTCTAAACCCGCCTCGCCCCATTGCCATCCCTATCTATCTTTCCATATCTCTAGATAATATAGACCCAAGATACTTGAAACTACCTCTCTTTTAGATGACTTGTGCATCAAGTCTCACTTCCACATTAGCTTCATGGGTCACCTAACTGAATGTTGCCTTTCAATTCCAGATGCTAATGAGCCACTAATTCTGTTTTATGACATCATTTTCTTCACATACATGTTTTCTTAAGCAAGCTAACTAGTTAGCAGGAGATTTGTGCAGGGAACTGGGACTTCATGTGTGAAGTTATAGCCCCTGCATAATGCCAAAAAGGGATCTGTATACATATATAAAATAACAAATATATGTTATGCAAATATGATGAGTATGATAGAGGTATTCTTTCCTATTTGTGTATTATGAAGCTAACACAAATATTGAAAGTGTTATCCTGTAAAAGCAGATTATGAAGCGCACATAAGTACCTTATTTATCAAGAAGGTAGTTGCTAAGACTTCTTTTTAGCTGAAGCAAAAAGGGAGGACGAAACATCTTATTTAAATGTTGATCCAGCTACGTTCACTTCAAACTTTTTTGTCATGTTGATTGAAGAAGATTTCAATGATAAGTAGGTTATTGAATTGCCTCTGGGTGGAAAGGCTACTGAGAAATCTCATCTTATGGCAGAAATCAGATATTTGGATTAACTTATCCGTTCAATTTTCCATGTTTATCTTGTAGTGAATTGCCTGAATTTTCTGATACTTCTGTAGCAGTTTAATCTTACCATTTTATATGGTGCTACCACTTTCATCGGGTGGATTCTGATGCTGTGCTCAGTCATCTTATAACTCTCTGGTCATTGCTTCAGGTTCATGAGAAGATTGTGGAGCTACAGTCTCAAACATTAGCAGAGGATGTCAAAAGTCACAAAGCAGAATTAACTGATATATCAAAGTATGTGGTTAATCCATAGCAGTATGTTTTCTCTCCTTGCAGCATTGTATGGATGACTTGACACAATTTGTTGAGTTGTAAGATTTTATTTCCACTTTCCGGCATGTCAGTTGTCCTTGGGCTGGATTTAATATATTGGACTGCTGCTTATTGCAAGTTAGTTGTATTAAGGTTGCTATAGCCATTTGGTTAACATCTCTTGTAATTTTATGACTGCCTGTTGGAATGCCATTTTCCTGCCAAAAATGTTTCGCTTTGTGAAGTCCAGCTGGCCATTTTAACTTTTAAGTCCATTAATCTGCCCTATAGATTTTGGAAACTTATGGTTGGGGACTTGGAGTGAAGGTTGTGAGGAAAGTTACGTGTATAAGCAAGCTAAAGAGGAGGAAAGAAAAAGTGGAGGGGTTAGTACCTTCCATGTTAGCTTTTCCACCCATTGGATGTATATGACTTATACTCCACCTAGGGAAGTAAATGCATTAATTTCCTCCTTTACCCTTCCACATTATGGAACCAAATAAGTAGAGATACTTCGGTATAAGTAGTTGTGATTCTTCTGAATATATCTTAAACTTTTTCTTCAATTTACGATGTTATGACTTGTGTGACAGGAGGCATATCAATCGACGCTGTTTAAATGTGGAGAAAGATGCATGCACATCAAATGACAAAGCTGTGACTATAGCAGGTCAAATGATAAGGTAGGGGCACATAACCTGTATCCTCTTCCTTTCTGTCATTGCTGTGCTTGATAATTGGACTAGCGGGGATGGATTTCTGCTTATCTTGCTTTCCTTTCTGTCCTTTGGAGGAAAAAGTCCTTTGTCTAATGCATCATGGTCCCTTTCTGTGATGGCGTGCCAGATAGGAAAATATTCTTCTTATACTTTCTTTTTAAGCAGAACATGTTCTGTATCCAGCGGAAGATTGTGAATTAATTCGTTTGAATTTACCACACATCTACTTTTAGATGATGTGTCGTCTACAATGCAGGTTTTGTAAAGCAGCATTAAGAATACTTTCTGATCATTTGACTAGAAGACATAGGTGCTAGAATCATGTCAGCCATGAACGTAGACATAGTGTTTCTCTAAGATTGAACTTTGGGGCATGATACAAAGAAAACTAAAAATTCTGGTCTTATGTTTTAGCTGATTCATGAAAAAAGGAAAAGTATTTGAACTATTTAACATTACTTCGGGTACATACTTCATCACTTCCATAGGTTATAAAATAGCTCAAAGTGTGATAAAGAACTGTGATACATGTGTAAATGTACATATAGAATTGTCCTCCTCTGCTCTCTTATTTAGGACTTGTTAGAATGGTAAATAAAAGATAGAGAACTTGGTGTTTCATATGTGTTGTGTATTATTGATAGAATATCATGAGAATTATTTGTAAAGGTAGGCTGGAATTGTCTAGGTTCATTGTTATCAGAATAGAAGAATATGTTAGGATAATTCATATGATATTCTATAATAATCTTTGCTTGATTGTTCAGAAATAATCACCTTGTAGATTTGGACTCCCATAGAAAGACTCTTCCTTTTACCAAAAAAATCCTGTACAGAGAATCCTCTTGGAATAACTGAACCTATGTTTTACAATAAAAATATATAAAGAAACCTTCTTGTACTGTCAACAACTAAAGTCAATAAGGGTCCATCGAAAACATCTCTACCTTCACGAGGTAATTGTAAGGCTACTTGCACTAACTTCCCAGGTCTTACTTGGGGGATTGAGCCTGGTATGTTGTTGAAAGTGTTAGAAAGAACATGCAAGCTCCCTTTAGCTTCAAAAGCATGGGTTAAAGGCGAAAAACTTTGGAGATAGAATAGATGCGGGGTGGAACATCTATGAAGTTACATGTGATCTATTTTTTGTACTCGCAATGAAATTAAAGTTATGGGGACATAAAGGTGTTTAAGAAGGAGGTCTGTCAAAGTGTAGAGGTGTAGATGAGGGAGCTAATAGATGAGTTAGGAAAGGTGGAGAGGGTGTAAGAGGTGATGGAACTGAGTAGAGAGAAAAAGGAGGAAAGAGGAATTGAGGAGTTAGTAACTTTGGTTATTATACCTCATAAGACTAGCGTGGGGCAAAAATCGAGGACTTTGTGGTTAAAAAAAGGAACTTGAGTAGTTCTTTAATATGGTAGCAATGGCGAATAAAAAGAGAAACTGTATAGTCTTCGGAAGTGAATTGGGTGGTCCATGAAGGGGAGGAGGAGGTAAAGGGAGCAATACTGAGATTCTATGAATATCTATATAAGGGAGGGTGTGAGGTGGAGGTCCAAGTTTTACAAGAGGGGATAGTGTTTAACCAAATATGAGAAGATATGATGAGTGTTGGACCAAGTCACGAGGGATGAGTAGGTGCAATGGTGAATTGTTTGGGCAATGAGGCACTATGGTCAGATGGTTTTACTTGCCTTTTTCTACCCATGCTAGAGTATGGTAAAGGAGATGTGAAACATAGCTTCATTTCAAGAGAACGGTGACCTTGACAAAAACTTAATAAATTCTTTATCATTCTTGTGCCAAAAAGAGAAGGTGCAATGAGCATCATGGACTACAAAGTGTTATGGAGAGCATCTATATGATAATTTCTAACGTACTCCCAACAAACTATAGGAAGTGTTGGGCAAGATGATGTTTACTTTCAACAATGCATTCATAGCAGAGACAAATCCTAGATATGATGTTGGTGGCAAGTGAAGTGGTATATTGAAGAAGAAAAAAGTAACTTGGGAATCTATTGCAAGTTGGATCTTGAGAAGGCACATGATCCAATGTTGTTAAAAGGCTCACTTGAAGTGCGCTTAACCTTAAACCGTAGGTTCTGAGCTTCTTCTCGCTTAATTGGAGCTCTTGTGTAAGCATCGAGGTGTTAAGGCACGTGCATCTTCATCGATGGGTTCCTTCTTCAAGGGAACACCATTACATATATGCATAACTTAATTATATTCTCTCCGTTTTAATTTGTTTGTCGTACTTTCATTTTTAGCCCTTTTAAAAATAGTGCCTCTTTTTTTTAGTTGGAAACTCTTTAATTCTAACTTTTCGCATGAGATGTTTAAGACCATTGGTACTTTCTACATATCTTTAGTTTAAGACCACAAGATTCAAAAGTCTTCTTTACTCTCTTAAACTCCGCTTCAAGTCAGACAAACAAATTGAAACAGACATAGTGGTTTTTTCATTGTTGTCTAATATTTATTGTTTATACCTATAGTTACATCTTGTTGCATTACATATCTATCATTTATTTTTCTTTTTTGTTGCTTTCCTTTGCTGAAGCCCACACTTGAATTGTGCTTTGTGCTTTGTGCTTAAAGCTCTAATAGTGATCGACACTCTTTGAGATTTTTGCTTTTTAGTACTTTGCCATAACCATATGGCTTGGTAGTTTGTACTTCATTGAGATGATGATGGAATTCGAGGATAGGTCGAAAAGGCCAATCAAGTTTTATATCTCAAGTGATAGATACTCGATCCCAGTGCATGTGAGTCTATATGGTTTCTCCTACTCCTGATATGATATGGATAGGAATAAACAAGCAATTAAAGATAAAGCAAATAAGGATTTAGAATTTACCCAATCTTGATGCAAGTTAGAACATTCAATAGATATTATACACCCAATTAAACAACCACCTAAACTGTACGGTTATACTTCTTCCACATGAAAACACAACTCTCCAAATTTGATATCAATGATGGCATACAATCATTTGCTTCTCAAAGAGAATATCTATAATCAAAGTAAGCTCCCTAAAAGGAAATGAAAAGACTATTATAATAAGGTTTAGTGAAGACCACTAATTACATAAATACCCTAAAGTTAGGCATAAATTAAGAAAGGATTGAAATTGCAGAGTTAGCAATAATTGGCGGCTGGAATTGCAGAATCAACAATAATTGGGGTAAGGATTTTAGATATGCCCACAATTACTAATATGGCAACATTGAGCTCTACCCCAGCCTGCTGTGGATCTTGAATTCTTCACTTCATGTTCTACTAAAATACCCCAAGTCTTCAAGTCCTTGATGACCACCTTGGGTACATGGGCAGCTCAAGGGAGTTAAGACAAAAGGGAACTCATTAGCAAATATGTTATTCATCTCAGTGATGGAAGCTTTGAGTAAAATAATGGATAGAGACGTGTCCAGAGTTTCCTTGAAGGGTTTCAAGGACTTGAAATGGAGGGCAACATAGCGTGTAAGTCGCACACTTATTCTTTGCAGATGAAACACTTGTATTATGTTAGTGAGACACTCTTAGTTGGCATCCCTGGTGCAGATACTCATATCCTGCCATATGGCGCCAAGACTCAAGATCAACTTCTGAAAGTGAGATCATTCTGATGGGCAAGTTGATAACATCGAGCATCACATAAGAGATTGGAGCTCTTCCCCCCATCAGTTAGACTACCTTTTGATGCTTTGAACAAGGACAAAATCATGTGGAGCCGGGTGGTTCAAAGAGAGACAAACAATGAGTAGGTTGTCAAAAAGGATGCTATCAAAAATGGGAATGATGTAATAATTAAAAGTATGTCGTTTTGATGTATCTACATGTAATGGATCTACATATTACATGTCTCTTCCATGATCAAGTTAATGTGATAAAATTGGGACTCAACACATGGAAACTGAAAGGTTCACCTCGTTAGTTGGGAGACCATCACATCTCCAATATTTTGGGGAAAGCTCGACATGGAAGATATTAATGTTTTGTTACAGAATATTATAGACGTCATTCTTAGTAGAAGGATTAGAATTTAATCAATTAGAGGAGGATAAGAGGGAGTGGTTGCGAGACGAGTATTTGTAAGAGGAGGTATGGGAGGCAGTGGAGTGTTGTGCAGGGATAAAGCTCCAAGTCTAGACGGTTTTACTTTGGCCTTTTTCCGTATTGTTGCGATGTAGCCAAAGTTGAAGCAATGGAGTTCATTTGAAGCTTTCCAGGTTCCCAGTGAAATTGAAAAAAGCAGTAATGCTTCTTTCATTGCCGCTGTCCCGAAAAGAGAAAGTGCTATGAATATCAAGGACTAGAGGCATATTAGTCTAGTGGAAAGCATCTAAAAGATTATTTCTAAGGTGCTTTTCAATAGTCTAAACGAGGACTTGGATGTGAAAGTTTCTATCTGACAGAGTGCTTTTGTGGAACATAGGCAAATTTTATATACATCACTGGTGGCAAATGAGGGAGTGGTTGGGCTATATAGAAAAGGCGGGTGGGGCTTCAGGCGGCTTTTTTAGTGAAGATTTTCAATCAAAATCCATCGATTGTAGCTAGTGATTGCCCGCTAGATGAGTAATGGTGAAGAGGAGGTATGGGAGGCATTGGAGTGTTGTGTCATGTGTGGGGAAAAAGCTCCAAGTCTAGACAGTTTTACTTAGGCCTTTTTCCGCATTGTTGCAGTCTAGCCAAAGTTGAAGTAATGGAGTTCATTTGAAGCTTTTCAGGTTACCAGTGAAATTGAAAGAAGCATTACGCTCCAGGTCTAGACGGTTTTACTTTGGCCTTTTTCCGCATTGTTGCAATGTAGCCAAAGTTGAAGTAATGGAGTTCATTTGAAACTTTCCAGGTTACCAGTGAAATTGAAAAAAACATTAATGCTTCTTTCATTGCCGCTATCTGAAAAGAGAAATTGCTATGAATATCAAGGACTAGAGGCATATTAGTCTAGTGGAAAGCATCTAAAAGATTATTTCTAAGGTGCTTTTCAATAGACTAAAAGAGGACTTGGATGTGAAAGTTTCTATCTTACAGAGTGCTTTTGTGGAACATAGGCAAATTTTAGATACATCACTGATGGCAAATGAGGGAGTGGTTGGGCTATATAGAAAAGGCGGGTGGGGTTTCAACGGCCTTTTTAATGAAGAGTTCCAATCAAAATTCCATCGATTGTAGCTAGTGATTGCCCGCGAGACGAGTAATTGTGAAGAGGAGGTATGGGAGGCAGTGGAGTATTCTGTGGGGATAAATCTCCAAGTCTAGAAGGTTTTACTTTGGCCTTTTTCCGCATTGTTGCAATGTAGCCAAAGTTGAAGTAATGGAGTTCATTTGAAGCTTTTCAGGTTACCAGTGAAATTGAAAAAATCAGTAATGCTTCTTTCATTGCCACTATCCCGAAAAGAGAAGATGCTATGAATATCAAGGACTACATGCCTATTAGTCTAGTGGAAAGCATCTGAAAAGATTATTTTTTAGGTTCTTTTCAATAGACTAAAAGAGGACTTGGATACGAAAGTTTCTATCTTACAAAATGCTTTTGTGGAATGTAAGCAAATTTAGATACATCACTAGTATGGACATGTGCAGAGAAGGAGTACCAATGCTCCTATCAGGAGGTGCGAGAGGTTGGATTTGGAAGTTATACGGAGGAGTAGAAGTAGACCGAAGAAGTATTGGGGGGAGGTGATCAGACAAGATATGACGAAACTTGATCTCACCGAGGACATGGCTAGAAAAGAGTGGAGGTTGCGGATTAGAGTAACAGGCTAATTGGTTGGTAGGGATAGGTTAGTAGGATTAGTCAGGTCTTTATATCCTGTGGTGTTAGTATTCATCTTATGTGTATTAGTTTTATTGTATTTACTTTTCATCATTGCTTTGCGTTGTTAGTCATCCTTTCTGTTTTCTTTCTTTTCCGTTCCATTCTTTCCATATCTAGTTTAGTCTACTTATGGGTTTTTGATACGAGGATTCGCCGGAAACAACCTCTCCACCTCTGTGAGATAGGGGTGAGGTCTGCGTACATTTCACCCTCCCCAGACCCCACTTGTGGGATTCCAATGGGTATGTTGTTGTTACTCATGGCAAATGAAGTGGCCGACTCAAGAAGAAAGCACCGAGAGCTTGGTATTTTGTGCATAGATCTATAAAAAACTTATGATTGTGTTAATGAAGAATTTCGTGATTTCATTATCTTAAAGATGTGTTTCGGTGCAAGATGGAGAAAGTGGATCAAATATTGCATTTCAGCTATCATGTTTCTGTCCCTGTGAACGGGAATTCATGTGGTTTCTTCGGTAGTTCAAGAGGAGTGGGACAGGGAGACCCATTGTCTCCTATGTTGTTTATAATAGTGATGGAAGGATTGAGCAGGATGATGGATAGAGTTGTGATAGGAGGTTACTTTAGAAATTTTCATACATCAATTAGCAAGCAATGTATTGTGAGGGTGTCATGTCTCCTATTTTCTGGTCTTGCTTTAGTGTTTTATGATGTTGAGAGGGCTCAGTTGGAGTTCTTCAGGCAAGTGTTGGCATGGTTTTAGGCGGTGTCAGGTATAAAAATCAAGCTCTGTGAGATCATCCCAACCCCACTTGTGGGATTTCACTGGGTATATTGTTGTTGTTGCGAGATCATCCCAGTTGGTGAGGTGGAAATATTGAGGCCTTAGCACAGGTGCTGAAATGCACGATTGGGGCTATTCCTTTATCTTGGTTTACCACTAGATGCCGCTAATAAGGACCTGACTGCTTGGAACCTGGTGGTAGAAAGGGTAGAAAAGACACTTGCAGGTTGGCAAACGAGATTAATTTTAAGGCGGGGGGGAGGGGGTGTGTGTGTGTTAATTAAGAGTATGCCATCGTGCATTCCTACATATTTCATGTTTTGTTACATGCTCCAGTAAGTGTTACAGAAAAGTTGGAACAACTTTAGAGAGATTTTTTGTTGGATAGCTCAAGCAGGGAAAGTAAGTTTCATTTCGTACATTGGGCGATAATCACTACACCAAAGTGTTGGGGTGGGCTTGGTGTTAAAGATCTTGGGTCTTTAACAAGGAATAGCCTACTTTCCCTTATTTCTTTCTGGTGCACCCATAGAATTCCTACATGTATAGATGAGCAGGTGTTGTTTGTAGAAAACCATATCCTGTTGTAACGGTTTCTACTTTTGGTATACTTTTTGTATATGGGAAAGCTTTTGCCCCCTTTAATGTAATTTATTACTCTATTAAAAAAAGTATGTACATAGCCATAATTAGGTAGCAGATTGTAGGAATCCTATATTTTTTTTTCCAAGTTAACACCTAAAGTATTGTATTTATACCTTGCTTACCTGTTGGAATAAGATAACGTCTTCCATTCAATTACAGTTTTCAACAAAGCACTTCCTAAAAAGTTGTTATGGAGGTTTCGGATTGGGAGTCATGCATTATTGAGGGAACTGATAACCCGAAAATATGGAGTCGTGGATAAAGATAGAGGTCTAGGACCGTAATTTTTTTTTACTTCATAAATATGGTTTGTGGAGGAATATTATGAAGGCATGAGAAGATTCTAGCCACTTAGTTCACATATAAGCTATGTTGCCCAGACTCTCTAAAATTGTAGCTGTACTCGTGTCGGATTCTCTAAAATGCTTTTGGAGTATCCGACACGCACCTATCAACATTTTTGAAGAATCCAAACAACATAGTATAAGGTAGGAAATGGAAGTATATCAATCATTTGGGATCAACATGGTGGGTAGAAAGCACGTTGAGGACAATCTGTCCAGCTTATCTAGGGTATTGTGCTAAAAAGAGGCGATGGTGTAACTTTCGAGTGCAAGAGGCGATGGTGTAACTTTCGAGTACAAGAGGGATGGGTGAGATTCACGGGGACTTGAGTCATAGAAGGAATTTTCAAGATCGAAAGGTGCATGAGTTACAATGGTTAGTGGAAATGCTCTACCAATAGACTAAATGGTTGGTGGAAATGCTCTACAAATAGACTATCATACTCACTGGTGAGGATGGAGGTGAGAGGCAAGAAGTGATGTTGTATTTCTCAGTAAATCCAAACTACCTTAAGCTTTTGGTGAGAAAGGAATTAAGTGTAACATGTGTCTCTGTAGATTCTTATAGCACTTGGGAAGATGTTCTTCTTTACTTGGTTATCAGCAAAGGAGGCCATGTTGACAGTAGAGAAGATGGAATAGAAGAATAACACTGTCACGCCCAAAGTCCCGTTAAGGCGGACTGAGAGGTAGTAAAGTTTTTTAAAAGGAAAATTTTTGGACCTTCTTTTTTAGTATTTTTGCCTATTTTTTGTCACGCTCAAAGTTCCGTTAAGGCGGACTGACACCCGTTGCTGATAAGGCTCGGGAGAACCAACCTATATTCATGCGCTTTCTATATATATTATAAGGGTTTTCTTCATTCAACATGTCTTTAAGAAAGTAAACAGTAATAACAAGCCAGAAGGAACTGCATATGGCTAGGCCATTGGGGCCACGTTGTCTAAAATAGGAGACTTTCTTCATTCAACATGCTTTTAAGAAAGTAAACAGTAATAACAAGCCAAAAAGAAATGCATACGGCTAGGCCTACCACCCTTAGTCATACTGTGGGATCATGTACTTTATGTTCTTTTTAGTACTTTACCTTTACTGTATAATCTGTGCATAACATGTAATACAAATGACCACCTGATCAGTGGTAAATCTATATGGGGATCGGCCCTGGCTAGGCTTTTCCTTTCACCCCTTGGGCTACCTCCCGTGATAGGATCGCTAGGTGATTCTTCCACCCCTTGGGTTACCACCCATCAATAGGTAATATACTTTATCTTTCAATTACTTTTGAGATGATTCTTTTGGTGGTGATAATATTGGAACTGTAGGACTGTAGATACAACATATGATATGTAAATAATCACAAAAGCCAACACCATAATGAAAGGAGTAGGTTACACAAATAATGAAATGCATAGGAGGTAGAATAATACATAGACTTTATTTAGTAGAAAGAACTCGTGTATCTTGGTACCCAAGTATATATGCAGGTTTGCAAGTGACTATGTATGGGAGCATATGAACATGTGAAAGAGTAGAGACATGAATGTTTGTTATGTCAGAATTGGTAAGAGCCTGTATGTACCAAAAAAGAGTCTAGATTTCATGTCAAGTAATACGAAATAGAGTAACCTTATTACCTCGAAATAACCTCCCTTTCCTCCAAATATTTATCTACAATAGAGTAGGCAATAAGACTGGTATTAGCAGCTAAGTAACACTTCTTGGCAGTCCAATCTTATAAAAAGTAACATCCGGGCAGCAAGCTTGTATTTAGCGACCCAAAGGCATTCT